>MU399936.1:0-103564 GCA_022578945.1 Hypoxylon fuscum | reverse complement strand
ATTGGCCAGTGCACTAAAAAAATGGATTTGACCCGAACTGGCCAATTCCGAACCAATCAAATCAAGTAATTATTTGAATTGACGAAGGCGCTGATAATAGTGCGAGTGATATCCCTTGTGTAGACGTCTTCGTTGTCCAAGACAAGCCCAAACATTCCGTCTTTGAGTTCCATTTCTGTGTCAAGAAATGGGCAAACACCTGCGACAAGTCCCGGAGATATGTCGAAAAGGGACACTCTTCCGGGAGTCCATGTTCTCTTACAATACCCCTTCCAATTCCGACTTCGCCGGTGTCTGATGTATTGCGTTGGTTCGTCATGACAGGTTACATATGAGAAAGACAAACGAACAATAAAACCGTCGATGATCAATTCTTCAGCTTCCCTGTGGTAATGTGCATTTGTAAGTCCATTGGAACCGATGAATGTAGAGAAGGGTATTTCACCCCCAGACCGCAGGCCTACGAATATGTCACGCCTGATTCCCCGATCGACGACATTTCTAATGCCAACGCCCCCAGCCCAGCCAGTCCATGACCAGCTTGGAAAGCCTGTTCGTCGAAGCACTGGACCATCGTTGTGTACCCACTCTAGATAGAAGGCATAGCACCCGTCCGCTTCAACGATAGGTAGGCCCCAAAGATGTTTGATTCCATGATATGTCTCGTAGTATTTGAGCACACCAAGAAAGGCATTTAGGGAATCTTCTTCAAAGGTCAACTGCCTTCTACTATACTCCTCAATCTGCCCCATTAGAACAACAGTAGGGGGTTCTAGAATGTTGTAGTAAGGAAGAGGGGGAATCATGTCTGTGAATTCTTTTTTCGAGGGTGTGGTCAACGGCCTAGAATCCAACTCCTTCAAACATTCATATGCGTAACCCTCATTGCATATATATGTAATCTGCTCGTTTGTGAAAACAAGCCTTCGACAGGAAAGATAGCACTCCTGATAGGTCCAAGCTCTAGTTGCCCATTTGGTATTTCGTAACGTGTCAGAAGTTCTCGGATATATTTGGAAGATAGACCAGCCATCCATTTCGACGTGATGTTGCGCTCTCCGAGGGACTCTTCCGCATCCCGGAAGACCGTAGCCCGCGTCTTCGCCAGCAGCTGCAATTATAGTCACTGATGCCCGAGAATAGATTAGTCCCATTAGATCGAGCAGTATATGCTTAACCTTATCTCGCTGGTCAACACACTAATCCTATCATTAGACTTGCAATAATTTGAAATGATTTCGGGACATACATATTTATCAACCCAGAGGTATCTATAACCCAACGCTAGCGTTACGTCAATACTATCTTCGACAACTGCTTGGAAAAGTAGGATTGTCTAAAGATGTAGGCGAGCCCCATACATATGACAAAGCAAGGTACTGGCAACGATGAGGAGCATCAATGACAAGTTTCGTTTGACAATCAATGACACACAGCCCGGGAATATTCCGGCTGTCGTGGCTCCCACAGCTCGACGTATGCTCTCGACGGCAGTGGTCAATAAGGTGTTTGAAGATATCAAAGTCGATAGAATTGTCCACGATTTTTCTGGGACAGACGTCTAAAGTGCTGGTCTTTGATCCTAGGATGGAAAGGAAGCCATACCTCCTCTCATAAGGAAATGCTGGCATAGCACCCCAATCTGCTGGCACACTAGGCATAATGTATAATGCGGTACCCTCTTTCAAGTACGGATTGTCAGGAAGCAAGTCATCTCCGCCTGTTATCGTGGTAAGTCGCATAGCATATACTGAACAGATAACTTTGTCCCAGTCGGTCGGTTTTATGCAGGTGATAGACTGGCACATGGGGCAAGTCGAATTTTGAAGTTGTTCGATGGACTTCTGAATTTTCATGACTTGCCTATGTTCACATCTGGTGGGTTGCCCTTTCCCAGCTAAGTTAGCCCAGTCGACTTCACTGCATATCTCACATAGACGTTGTTCCTGGCTCATATCGGGTCCGACTACAGAGTTCATTCTGTAGATGTTGTCGTTATGTTGCTAGATGCTGGCAACACTAGGCTAGGAGAAAGTGGTGCCTGGTCATTAGGCATGATTGCCTAAATTTCCACAATCCTGCACCGCGAAAATTTCCAAAGTAGCATGACCGATAATAACGCAGATCTAATAATAATTAGCTGACAGGTTATGTAGATAACGGGGATATGTTTATATGAAAATTACCTGCTTACCCCTAATGAGCCCCTTTTCAGCTGTTGAATGAACACGAAGTATAGCAATTGAGATTTAACAGAAAGGGGAATAGATCAAATCTAGCCTCGGAACTGAAGGAGAAATATTTCCGAATATATCAAATCCAAACAATGATATAACACACCTACCTACCTGGGCATACCAAAATTGTGCAATTGAGAGGAAGGATGGTACAGACTTAAATGCATTTTATTATTGTCGTATATCGACGCCTATGTTCGCGAAATATTCACAGCGAGTCTGTGTATAATCATCCACAGTCTCCATGGTCGTCTTGCCGCCCGTCTGGAACAGCAGCCTGTTCTGTCTTCCATCGTCCCATTTCTCCCATCTTGCCGAACCCGGATACCGGTACGTGTTCGGGTCAAACGTACGGATGAAGCTTGTCCAATATGCTTGGATCACCGGAATCACGGCTACGTTAGTGCCGTTGTTAGTATAGCTCGCCGGGGCGCCTCCCGCGTTGGTGGGTCCCCAAATGGCCGCCAGTTCCACGGTATGAGGCACGCCGAGGCCCTGGGCCACCTGGTCCGGGTCTTCGACATTGTACCGGTAGTTGTACGAACGGCTGACGCCATAGTGTGTCATTGCAGACGAGATGTACAGCCCCGGACACATGTAACGCATGTCACCATAGGCGTTGCTAATCTGGCGCCAGTAGCAGCCTACGCTGGGGCACGTATCATTTGGATTCGGATACAAGTCTTCGATTTCCTCCAGTTGCTGTTCATCTAGAAACGGAAACTGAGCGGACAGAAATGTCTCGCTCTCGGCCAGTGTAGATGCGTCCCTCGGCGTGAAGATAGTTCCGCCGTTAGTGTCGTCTCCATAGATCACGGGAATCTTTACAAAGTTACCCTTGGCAAACGCGCTATATGTGTAGTCCGTGAGGAAGTCGTAATCTAGGACCGGATTCCACGGGTATATAGGTGCTTCGTTCTCACCCGGATAAGCCAACCCCCCTATGTTCTCAGCCTGTATTTCCGCGGAGGTTCTATTTCGCAGACATGCAAGAGAAGTAGAGCCCGTACACCCTAGACTGGCCGAGAAATTGTTATACTGGTACTGGCTCTCCTCAATGGTAAGGACCGTGGCGAAGGACACCGATTCGGCGGCAGCCGCGTGGAACAGGTCGGTCTCCTCGCCCCCGAAAGCTATCATTAAAAGACTGATGCTAGCAGCGCCTGCCGAGTCGCCTCCCAAGACCACGTGGTCCGGATCGCCACCAAACTGGGAGATGTACTTGTTCACCCATTTAAGAGCTTTCCGCTGATCACGCAGTCCGTTATTGGCTTTGATCTTATCACCGTTGGTGATAAAGCCATACGGCCCCACACGGTAGTTGAAGGTGACAACAACGATCGAATACCCGCTGGCTTCGATTAAACCAGTCCCGTCTAAATTCGGATTGCTGTTGGCGTTGAACCCCCCGCCCTGGATAAAGAAATAGACGGGCAAAAACGAGTCCCGAGTCGCATTACTTGGTGCATAAACGTCGATAAATAAGCAATCCTCCGACGTAGTGTCGCTTGGCGGATTTCCGCCAGTCGATAAACAGATTGGCCCATGCTACAATCAAGGAAACAAAGTTTCAGCTAGGCATCTTGAAAGGATATGCCATTGCCAACTCAAGCTGGAAAGCAATACGAACCTGGTCTGCTACTTGTGTGCCATCGTTACATGGTGGATCCTGTGGAGGCGCGAATCTCAAGCTGCCGACTGGGGGTGCGGCATATCGCATGCCTAGCCATTGAGTGATGCCATTCGACGTATCGGAACCGGTATATTTGTTGCAAGTCAAGTCGACGGCAGGGCTAACGGCGATCACAAGGCAGAGATATTGGCACAGCACAAGAAGAGCTGCCTTTGTCGTAGTCATTGGGATGCCGAAAGCCTCGGAAACCTCCGAGCGGGACCCCGACGTTGAAGTCGCTTGGTAAAGGGGAACGGGTTAGAACGCGCCATTTTTTTCGACTGAGGCATCACAGGCTTCATGTATCTATATATGCATGATTAAAAGATTAGATGGACATTATAGGTAAGGTAGGTAGGCTAATAACATTCCACAACATCATCCGATAGATTCCACCTCCTTCCCACCCTCTAGCCCCGAGGACGTTCTAGCTCCCTGTACAGAGGCTGTGTGACCATGCGGGCTGACCGCATTCCATGCCCTTCCGTCGCGTTGCCGAGGGGTCTCATCTCTCCTAGACAAGCGACGAAGTTACCGCGTGACTGCGACCTCGAACTTCGGAATGGTTATCTGACCGCCGGGTCCAAGCGGACCGCCATGCGCGGCCACGGCATAGCGAAAATGCACAAATTGGAGAAATGTTGATTTTGGAGAGGGAGTGTGGGGGAATAAACTGTTCTCCCTACCTTCACAATGGGCAAAATGACCAAGATTTAGCGAGTACCTACCTACTCAATGTGGGGAACCCCGGGAATTGGTTCGTGGTCGTCGCCCAATCGGTATGTCACCCCTTGCTACCTCTGCAGGGGCATCAATACGAGGGGGTGTTTTAAGATTAATCCGACAAATCCTGCCATGTTGTCGTTGTTGTCGTCGTCAGATTATCAATAGTATTCAGATCAGGGCCTTCGTAAGATTAAACAGAGTCAACTATCAAATCTAAGGGATAGGTACCAAGTCTCGGATGCCGTGATCGAGAGACAACAAGATTGAACACCAAGCCACTGAAGCCATCGATTGCAACGAGGCATAAACTAGTTCCTTTCTCATGGCCTGGGCTCACCGCATGCTCAAGCCTCCTTAATGGCGTATTGTAAGGCCTCATCACTAGTTCCTTGTCGTAATATTATAGTTGCATGCTGATAATAAGCAAAGCATTTCTACTCCCTGTATACAGCTCAGCTATGACGCTGGAACTCCCGTATTTGTGTGTCGCAAGCATCATGACTGTATCCGAAGAGATTACTAGAAGGAAGTGGCGTACATACATGATCTACCCTCACGAAGCCTTATTAGATCTGGGCTTAGTCTTCAACGTCATGAAGAGAAATATTCCCTATATTGTGGATGTCTCACACTGATAGCCGCAATCTCGACGGGCGAATGCAGCTTGAAACGTTCGATTGGTGGAAAGCTCCAGGGTCAGAAATTCGATCAGATTAAGTGTAGATGACCTTCATATTTTCCATTCTACTCCTTCGTCTATACTAACCGTATAAACAGAGCGCTACTACAAGATGCCGGATTATGGAAGGTTCTCAAGCTCGCGTGCTATTAATAATGCTTAATTTAAGGCATTCCAACACGCAGAAATATTAATGCGCTGCTACGGTCATGGTAGGTATGAAATACCTCATGGTAAGTGTATGCAGATTGTCGTCATGTTTCAACCATTTAATCAAAAAATGATCCGCCTCTGGTATGCCATCTAGCACCAAATGGATTGCTGCAATGCACCTCTTTATTAATTATAACCAATTCATTGCAACGCACATGCATTGTTCCTAGGTAGGCTCGGAAAATATCATATTACTAAAGCAGATATGAAACGGTCAGATCTTTGCACGGGAAGCTGCATCGGGTAGGAAAAAGGCCGTGTATTCACCCGGATTGCAGACGGGGCCGAGATCCGGACATAGAAGCGGTTATTTTGACGACAGCCGAGAATTCTTAGTAAAGATATGTTGACTTTAGGTAGTTTAGCCGCGTTACAGTTGAGATATAACTTAATTTGTGACCAAGCCGCCGATGGTGATTCCACTCCACAGGTTGACCAGTGCCACCATCAACGGTGTGCACGATGGTTGCATGAGAACGTCAGATATCCTTGCTTTCTCACACCGATGCACTGACTCGACCATGAAAACTAACTGCAATTGAGCTAGTATATCGGCCGTGCAGAAACCGGTTACGCGCGTTTTCTCCGTTGTCCGAAACCGCTCGCAGTCGTATAGATAACAGTCAACTCCTCAAGAGCACGGCCAACTCGTAGGCGTGTATGATAGGTACTTTAGACTACTTTTAGTCTCTGAGCACTGAATATCAAATGCATGTGTCCAATGCTAGATTTTCAACGATAACGCCGACAGTGAAAGTTGATGTTACACACTCACTAAAAACGTTCTGACGTGGTGGCCCCCTACCCTAGACGCCCGAAGTTACGCCTAGTCGACCGATTTCCAGGGAATATAAAATCATCCAATGTGGATCCATCTCCGTACGATTCTACACTTTCCCCATCTCGCCCCTTAAATACAGCGAGGGGACTCCGCTCCCCACAATCTGGGGAACGCGACGCTAGATCCTCCTAGTGGACCTACCCTCGGTATTGGGACTTAGGATTCCCAAGGTAGGTAGGTAGGTAGGTAGGTAGGTAGGCACCTCTTACCGTCCGTCTTTGCAATGGTACAATATGTACATCATGCAGTAAGAAACCTCGACTCCCTTACCGTCGAAGCCAGCAATAACGTCTCTCGTATCTATTTGAGGCAAGTGTGATAAGGTTCAATGGCTAGCCTCGTCTTGTTTACGGTTTGGACGGTGTTACTGGTGTGACTACCTATGTGGTAGCTAATAGAGGGCTCGACCGAGTATGTACCACCCTCCATCTCCTGCCACGAACAAAGAGTTGCCTTCTTACATACATGTACCTAGACAGATTCTACGATTGGGAAAGAATAGATAACATGGGTTCTTTATTCCAACTATTCCACTCCACGTTTCAAGAAATCGAGATTCAAGTTTATTCAACGCGTTAACTGCTTGGCATCTCGTACTTATCTCGTACTTCCACTTCCACAGTACATAATTGTGTGTCACAAAACACATTCGGGAGGCTTAATGCCGAAGTCACTGCATGTAGGTAGCACACATGACACCAATCTCACAAGCCGGCAACAGATCAATTGGCCGATGTCACTGCATCTGCGGGCTAGCTTGATAAGTGTGCGGCCCTGAATCCTGGAAACAGTAAGGGGCGTGCGGAGTAGCCTTTTCTATACCATGTACATGAACGGGGACGCCTTACTCCTCATTGTTTACCCCGGTACCTGGTAACAACCTTGCATCTCGAGGCTTCTATTAGTACATTAACATCTCTGCACCGGCGGAAAAGGATATTCTACAAGTACGATATTGACACGCCGCATACATCACATACGTTACCTTGCATTACGGACTATCGAAATGGGCGCCGCCACGGAACAAGTAGAGGAGGCCGAACACGCCCCTTCGCCTCAGCGGTCGCCTGACCATGACAGCGGACGGGATATTACGGCCTCGTTTCTTGCTAAGAATACGGCGGGCCAGCGGATAACCGTTACCCCCGCCGATTCGGCGCGCGTACTGCGGCGCATCGACACTGTCATCCTCCCTATCATGCTGGCGGTCTACTTCCTCCAGGGCCTCGACAAGGCAACTCTAGCCTACGCATCTGTGTTCGGGCTCATCGAAGATACCGGGCTGGTGGGCGACCAATACAGCTGGCTAGGGAGCATTGTATACATAGCGCAGCTCGTGATGCAGCCGCCATTGGCCTGGCTGCTAGTGCGTTTGCCCATCGGCAAATTCACCAGTGCTATGGTTCTCTTCTGGGGTATCTCCCTCTCATGCATGGCTGCCGCCCACAGCTTCGGTGGCTTACTCGCCACGCGCTTCTTTCTCGGCGTGTTCGAGGCGAGCGTTGCGCCCAGCTTCGTGGCCATCACGCAGATGTGGTGGAGGAGACGCGAGCAGACGGTCAGGACCAGTTACTGGTAGTAAGTACATCCTTAAATTCTCTATGGCTGTGAAAAGTCCGAGTTGCTCCTATAGAGTTTGCTTGGGGTATTTCGCATACTTGGAAAGACGACCCCTAAGTTTCTAGCAGACACCAATTCATGATACTGACCTTAAATGTTTCAGTGCTATGAATGGAATTACAAACATGGTTAGTCGACCCTATTTACCTACCTATGCCTTTGCTACCTTTGCTAACAAGACCAAAGTTTGGAAGCCTGATCACATATGGCTTGGGGCACATCTCATCGTCGTTACACTCTTATCAGGTAGGTAATTGTTTGGAATTGCCATCCTTACCATATCCAATTATAACATGCTAACAACCGAGTATAGATCATCTTCATGTTCTTCGGCGTTATCACCGTCGTGTTCAGTTTCGTGATGCTTGCCTTCATGCCAGACTCACCGATAGAAGCGAAGTTTCTGAGTGACGACGACAAGCTGATTGCCGTCGAGCGGTTGCGCATGAATCAGATGGGTGTTGTTTCACGTGAGTGGAGGAACGACCATTTGAAGGAGGCCCTCCTTGATCCCAAATCGTGGTTCTGGTTCGCTCTCATGTTCTCCATCAGCGTCCCGTCCGGTGGTATTTCTACCTTCGGGCCGCTGATCATAAAGACATTCGGCTTTACTCAATTCGAAACCATCCTCTTCAACATCCCTTTCGGGTTCGTGCAGCTGGTAGCCACGGTTGGTGGGGCCTTCGTCGCCCAGAAGATCAAGATGAAGGGCCCTGTCATTGCGGCGCTCTGCCTTCCCCCGGTAGCAGGTTGCGTGATGCTTATGGTACTTCCTCGAAACGAGTCGACCAAAGCACCCCTTTTGGTTGGATATTACCTTATCTCCGTTTACCCCGGCATTAGTAAGTGTCTACTCGATATAAGATACTTCTAGTTAGAGTACTAACAGGTCGCGCCAGCTCCACTCATATATTCGTGGGCATCTCAAAACACAGCTGGCGATACCAAGAAAAAGAGCACCAACGCCGTACTCCTCGTCGGCCAGTCTATCGGCAACGTCGTCGGACCCTTGCTATACACGGAGAGAGACGCGCCAAGCTATGCTAGAGGCTTGCGATCGAACTTGGCGCTCTATATCGCCATCATCGTACTGGTCGTAGTAACGACGTTCTACCTGAAGATGCTGAACAAGAACCATGCTAAGAGACGGGTGGCCATGGGGAAGAGTGCCGTTATCGTCGACACCAGCTTGGACTCCCCCGAGGAGGAGGCTGCCGCCGCCGAACGGCGAGAACACGAGAACGTCACTGGTGCGGAAGAGGGTGACGCTACTGCCACTGCCCCTGATGATGAAGTAGAGCGGCCCGGCGACAGGGCGTTTGAAAATTTGACGGACCTCCAGAATGAGGAGTTCGTTTTTGTCCTATAAGTTTGGGGGAGAGTTCTTGCGTAACGGCTGATACTGTTATGAGAGGGCACTCGCTGAGGTTGCCTGCTAGAGAATTGTTAATTATAGCATGTCCTTAGAGACGGTAGCACTTTTTACCATACAGATATAAATGGAGAGATGGAAATTATGATTGACCTGCGAAGACAACGTAGAGCTTCAGATCATGAGAATTAGAAGCCTTTCATGAACCTATTGTGTTTTGCTCATATTTATGCCATCCTATCTAAACGCTTGAGACATGAATTCCAAGTTTTCAAGGTAAGGAATGTCTTATATCTATTTTATGGTCTATGGACGTTAGGAAAATCTGAAGTCGTATGAGACTTTTTCACTGATAGCCCTAAATGAATGAAGAGGAAAAGGGGCAAGAGACGTGAGGAGCTTGGCAGAGCCTTTAGAGAATTGGAGCGCAGAAGAAAAGGGGTTCAGGTGTATGGATCGGGGACTTGTTCGCGATTAATAGTTCATAGATGGTGTTTCACGTGATAAGGGGTGTTGATGAGTGTTGTTAAGGTATATGAGAAAGAATATCATATATGAAATGAAAAAATGTTAACCAGAAAGGGAATCGAACTCAAATGCTACCAAGATAGAGACAATAACGTTAGGTACACCAAACAACTGCACCAAAGAATCCAAGGTAACAGGCCCCAACCCCGGCCTTTTTGCCTCTTTTGTTAGAGATACCGTCGACATGCTATTTAAGGTAATGCCGGATGCTGATGTGAGGGCAGTGAGTACCACAATAGGGGTTGTTCACGCCGATGCTCCTGCCGATGCTCCTGCCGATACATCAACAAAGCCCCCCTTTCTCTCCACTTTTCCCCCTTTATTAGCTTTACTAAGGGAGTAGTATCACGAAGCTAACAGCTGGCAGACTTGTCCCCTACCACTGTTCCATTCCTTTATAGCCACACTGCCATATAACTAACATGGCTGGCTGGCTTGCAAGCTGATGTAAGTAGATACATACCTACCTACCTACGTCAGTAACGAGGTTAGTATGTCAGAAATTAATATAATGAAGCTGTATCTCTGGATGTCATTGTGGCAGTATTTATAAAGTATATGCGAATAAAAAAGTGGTGGGGGACGAGTCCTCAGCTTCGTAAAACTGCCCCTGTCCAGCTCGTGTCAATGGAGTAACAAGATCACATATCTAGATTCCTTAGGTACCTAGGTAGTGAGGTATGTAGACATATAGAAGACGAAATAGTCGAGAGCCCTAATCCATAAGGGCTTTACTAGGGGAGCAGTTAATTATAATACTGTGCGGCATTAAGTTTGATGTGCTGGATGTTTCTTAAGGGGTGGAACTGCCTTAATATAACTTTAATTGCCATGGTCCCCAATAGAAACTTACGAGAGTTTTGTTGTTCCCGTTTACCTTACTGCTGAGAATCGTAACTGGGTAGCTAAGCGATGCTCATAGGAGAGGCACTCGTGTGGGGAACTATGTTGGTCTGTATCCCCCCCAAGAGATCTAGAACCTCAGTGGACTCAAGCATATTTGAAGGAGTGTCTATATTGTGCTATCAGGTAGTCAGCTTTCAACTGAGAAGATATCGAGATGAGAACATTTACCTCAGCCAAGCGATCCGGGCCGGGGTAAAAGGGGTAATGGTAACAATGATCAGGTATAATTAGATATTACTGACGTCAGAGAAATGTGCGAGCCAGTAGCAAATTCCAAAAGACAACCTCATCATTGAATTGAGTTGATCAAAAGCGTAATCCACGATCCCACCAGGTGCTGCTGTGCAGTTTCGACGATCGATGATCTGGTTTATACAGCCAATCACCCGTTACACCGCATAGCTACCTAAGTCTTCGGGCACCATCTATAGGGTGCTTACTCCGAACATCCGTTGAGGCACCCATATAAAATTACATTACATCCACCTGGCTAAGTCATATAATGAAGAGAATGAGCAAGAATTACCCTCCATCCTAACCAGGCACCCGCCTCGACCGCCGACAATCGACCCGTGTGTAAATATGAAACTACCGTTCTCCCCTGCTCTTACCTTGGAACAACACTTTCTCTCTCCGCATACAGGCAAAGACGTCGAGCCCGTTTCCTCGCTATGCCTTGTCGTCCGCGTCCCCTGCCGCAGAAGCACGCTCCGAACAAAGTGGGAGACCAGCCTCCCAGACACCGGCTACGACATCGTCAACCCGCTCATCAACCACAACGGAGTGTACGCCGGTAGCAACGGATACGTCTTGCGTCTGGATCCGAGGTCCGGCAAGGTGGAGGCGAAGAACCCGCTCAAGGGGTGCGATTACTACGAGGTGCGACTTGCGGCCCCGGCAGATGGCTCCATATTGGTGGTGGGGACGTTTGGCTACGTGCTAGCGCTACACCCGTTCACACTGCGTACGCTCTGGCAGACCGACTTGCCGTCGTCGGGGAGGGAGGTGGTGTCCGTGCTGTGTGGCGCGGGGGGCATCTATGCTGGCTCGAACGGCTACGTGTACCGCTTGGATCGGAAGAAGGGCATCGTCAGGGAGATCAACGGGCTCACGGGGTACGGGAACCATGAGACGCGCTTAGGACTATCTACCTTGCAGAACAATCTGCTGGTTGGCATCGATGGGTATACAGTATGTATGGATGCCTACACGCTCAAATGGCAATGGGCGAGCAACATGCCAGGTTCCGGTCACGACCTCACTGCCGTTCTGGGTGGAGTGAAGGTGGTCTACGGGGCCTGTAGGGGAAGGGTGTATCGGCTGAACGAGCAGACAGGGGAGCTGCTGCACAGGAACAATCTACCAGGCACAGGGGACCACGAGGTCCGCATGGCTCTCGACAGCACGGCTTCGCGTCTGTACGTCGGGACCAACGGCTATGGCCTATGCCTGGATGCAGATACTCTAGCCACGATATACTCGATGAGCCTACCCGGGTGCGGCTACGAGCTGACAGACGTGGCTATCGGAAGCGAGAAGACGGCATATTTCGCCTGCAACGGATACGTATATCAGCTCGATGCGTTGGGTGAAGTGTTGGAGAGAAATAATCTTCCGGGTAGGGGAGAAGAAGAGACGCGGCTGGCTACTAACAGCGAGGGGGGGCTCGTTGTCGGTATTAATGGATATGCCCTGGCCATCGATATCGTGGACACTCTCACTGTCGACTATTCAGACAAGATATAGATTGTTACTTATCAGGTTAATGCGGTTGCGCTAACTCGAGACCACCTTGTTACTACAGTAGTATTCTTGTTAGATAAAAGTCTTGATTTCGGTAGTATTTCTCTGTACCTACCTAGGTAGGTACTTTTAGGAGGACGTACCCCGTTAGAGACATGTATGCCTATATTTCTAGGTTGAAACGGTGGAAACAAACAGGCTGTCGAACTATTGGCGTGAATGTCACTCGAATAGAAGTCGGCTTAATTTAGACTCATGTCTGTAAGAAGACAAATTATTATAATATTGATAGTTTTCACTCTCGGTGGCACTACCACCGGCGTGCCTTGATTATGAGCTGTTTATCGAAGCCATGTGCCCTTTCCCCGTTGACGCTCTAATGGGAGTGAATAGGAATGTGGCTTTGACACCCAAGTAAGATTTGAATGTTTCGCCGTTCCCGTAGTCATCCGATGTTTTTAGGGTTGGTGACTTTCAATACCTTATTGAGTCACAGTGCATTGCCCTTCAACTATATAAAAGGCCTCGACGACGCTGTAAGCTTTACCTTAAGGTGACCGGAGGGAGGGAGTCGTTGAAACTCAACCCAAAGTCCCGGAGTCTCCCATCCCCACGATTAAAAGAGCAACGACGTCATTTGGATCAACTGCTAACCTTGGACTCGCTGAGACTGTTCGATCTCTACTATGTACCGATCTCCAGATGATCTCCCCATGGATGACGCCAGTCGTAACCCGGTTTTGGTCCGCTGAAACAAGGGGGCATTAGCGTCACTGAGCAGATCTGCAGATCCGAACCAGCAAATCAAACGATTTTCTAGAAAAGCCCCCGAGCCGCAAGTGCTGCGATCTAAAATCCAAGTGGTTCGTAAAGTTCTTGACCCTGGCCCTGGAATCTGACGAAAAAGGTCAACGAAACAAGTTTGTAGCCACACCAATCCCTTAATCTGACGCAAGCCACAGAGGGTATGCGCTCATGTGGCGTTTCTTTGTCGTTGGGAATGGCCCCTTGCGCGAGAGCATTACATCACAGGGTGCGGCTTGTGCGAGTAGAGAGTTGGGAACGGCATTTTTGATCGTGTATAAGATGCGAGTGTCATGTTGCTTTTTAGAAATTTGACATGAATAAATCAATAAGAAGCAATAGCATCATATCAAGAAGAGAAATCGCCTCCTCAATAATTCAGACACATTCAAGACATTTCAAAAACAAATCACAAGCCAATACCACTACCATATTCATCATGTCGAACCAGAACGGCGGACTCCTCGGCGGCCTAGTTGGCGGTCTTGACAACGTCCTCACAGGAGGCGAGAAGGCCAACGGCCAAGGCGGACTCCTCGGCGGTGTCGGCAGCGCCGTGGGCAGCACAACTGAAGGAGTCGGCAAGGGCCTCAACTCGACAACTAAAGGCGTCGGAAGCGCAGTCGGCCAAACTACCGAAGGCGTTGGCAACACGGTCGGAGGCGTCACAAACTCGGTTGGAAGCACGGTTGGTGGTGCTACTGGTGCTCAGAAGAAGGACGACGGTGCTGGGTTCAAAGGCTACGGCATCTAATGTGTGGATGAGGGATAGAGGATGAAATCATAAGATGGATGTTACGGATACAAAACTTCTATTTGTACAATGAGATATGATAACGCACAATTGTAATGGAATGGATAAACGGCATAGGGGAATTATATAATTGTTTTGAAACAATATAACCACCAAGAATGAAAATACCTACCGAAATGAGTTGTGCTTCAATCAATTGATGTCTTTAAGAATAGTGTCTTAAGAGACTTTAATGTTACTACGTCATGTCTTCTGTAGTTGTGGCTCTCGTCTCCTGTCTGTGGCTTAAATTTCATAATTTGTTAGTGGGGCTCCACACAAATATTACCGTTAGCATTAGACCCTGAAACTGCATAACATCGGTGAACTCGAAATCGAGAAGTACCTAAGCAATTGGAAACCCCCGATGCGCCCAACTGTGCTAATTGCGCAAGATGGCAGCTAATGAGGAAGAAGATGCATCGTACGTCGACTACGATACCTTCCTCGACCCAGACTTCAGCCCTTCCTCCTTCGCCAACAGCCTGGTCCTTGCCACGAACAACCCAACCGACACCCCGCTAGATCTCTCGACACCGCTGTCCAAAGTATTATTCGATGCCCAAGAGATCGATTCTCACATCGACCTTCTTACCACCCGTTCCGCGATCCCGCTTCTGACGCATACCAAGGAGCAGACGGAAGCGAGCGGGAAGATCATATCCGAGATCGACAACCAGGTTAAGAGCTTAAACGAGAGCTACAAACAGCTCGAAAAGGAGGTCATACAAAAACATGCCGAAGCCGACGAGGTGCGCCAGGTCGCTGCACGATTATGGGAGACCCTGAAACTGGGCAGGTCGGTTGGCCGCTGTCTTCAATTAGGCCGCCAACTAGAAATCCAACATGCGGAAATATCGAGCTCAGGGTCAAGTACTGTTACCGCTGGCAGTAAGAAGGAGGACCATAGGGCACTCGTGCGCTGTGCGCATACAATTATATCTCTACGAGAAATTCTAGAAAAGAAAGCACCGGGCGAGGAAGGGCACGGGCTCGAGAGAGTCAACGCAGTCAGGAGCTTGCAAGACATTATCATCGCACCGATAGAAAGATCAGTCAGGAGCACGTCGGAGCAGATCATACGAGAATTCAACATCGGCTCCGCTTCGGGAACAGCCACCTTTGCGCAGAGCGAGGAGGCCAAGGCACGGACCATATCTGCTGCCATCGCGCTCTACCTCATATCACCCACAGCCGGCACCAAGCTAGACAAGTGGACGCCCCAGTTGCTTCTCCAGGCTCTCGAAGTGTACCTCCGCAACGCCCTACAAAGCTCCATCGCCTCGGTCGCCCGCTCGCTCGCGACGCTGCCGTCGCTCGACCGCACGCTCGCCGAGGTCTCGGCGCGGTGCCAGAACATCCTGGCCCTGGAGATCATCCTGGCCGGCACCAAAGCGCCCGCGCACCCGCTGCTGCCGTCACCCGCGCCCCGGCACGCCGACAAGGCGGGTGCGGGTTCCGGCCCGAACCTCCTGCAGCCGCTGCTGGCGCACCTGGAGACGGGCTCGCTGGCGTCGTACTTCTGGCGCTCGATGGCCAGCAGCCTGGCCCCGCGCGTCCAGGAGATCGTCAACCGCGGCGGCGTCTCCGCGCGCACGCTCAAGACCAACCGCGCCGCCGTCGGGGACGCCATTCGCGAGTGCGTCGTCCGTGGGAGCCAGCCGCCGAGCACGGTTGTCGGGGCGAAGGGGAAGGGCGCGAGGGGCGAGGCGGAGAGGGGCGGCGGGTGGGATCGCGAGGTGGCGGTTATGGTGGGGAGCGTGGTTGGGAATCTGGGCAGATGAGATAGCATTCGCATCTACTTCAGGTCTCGGGAGATGGGGATAGAGCCATGCTACCGAGTTCAGGTACAGCTCTCCAATCTTGAAGTTTATAGATGCTTGAATTATGAATACGGCTTGTGGTGTTGTGGCTGATTAGAGCCCCTTTACATGGTCTAGGGTAGCCATAGCACCTACCGTAGCAAAACGGACATAACGGCTATAAGCTCGAGTCGTGCCATGACTAGAATCCGCAACCACTGCACAAGTACGAGCTGGTGTCTGAAACTCACTTACCCCTAGAGCAATAGCCGCGCGATTCATCAATAAAACGCGCGATTAAGGCTCTCCTTGTTGGGCTCGGCCTCAACCGTGTCGTGGGGTAACCCAAACTACGAATGTCTCTTATGCAGCCACCGGTCTGATATTGTCACTTGTCCCAAATTGCTCAGTCTAGCCGATGCAATGCAAGAATCATACAACCAAAGTTTTCTTTTCTTTTTATGCCGCACTTAGATATTCCTCGTCCCGGGAATTTCCTTGACGTGGTCCTTCTTGGCTCTCTTGACCATTAGGTATAATTCTGTCTTGCTATAGTATCTGTCCAATGTTTAACATGCGACTTACAAAAAAAATATAGAAAACGGGCCGTTTGACGGCGGCCTAGGCATAGATACATGTATAGGCCGATCTCGAACGCAAGAAGGCTTTCTGCTGCTTAGGGCGTCAAGACAGCACTGCATGCATCCAATCGGTATCGCTGCAGAGCACCGACAGAGTTCAACTGTATCGTACCTGGAGTAGTGCGCTGCTGGCATGTGGCTGACTGGCATCCGATAGCGGGGTGTCCGGTGGGATGATATCGCCGTGACGCTATTCGCTCCCCTAGAGCTTCTAGCTCAACATCCAATGGCGATTAAATCGATAACGCTTAGGAGCCAACGTTTGAATTCTGTTGGTGTATCCCTCGTGTTGCTTCTTCTCTTTCCCATAGATTTTTCCTTGTTAAACCCGTTAAACTTCCCTACCATTAATACCTTGGACGTTTCCTACCAAGGTTCTCAAAGTTACATTTAGGCTATTTTTATTTGTTTGTTATTTCGTCAAGGTTTCACCTCCATACGACGTCATATATCGCAAGGTACGTACCCGCCATCCATGCCTCAGAAGGCCGGTCTGGCCAATGCTTTTCCACGCTCTTCCATTGCTTCCATGTCCATGATGTCTTCTCTTCTGGATTCTTCCCAGCCTGGTCTTTTGGCATGTGCCAACGTCACAGGCTCACAGGCTCGTTTACCCCACCACCATTCGAACATCATCACAACCCATCTGCGCCGTTTATCTGGGGTTTCTGTACCTATCGACCTTTGATAGGTTGGCTTGGTCTGGTTCTTTATGCAACCTAGTCCTGCCTATTTTCTTTATTTGATTGAGTACATAATTCGTTCATAATAAGCTCAGGCTTTGTTGTTGTACCTGATCTTCGTCCCGTCAGCCCACCTTTCCAAGTCAAATAATCGGAACGAACCGCCAAGTTGGAATTGGGTTTGGGTTTGGGTTAGGTTTGGGTCTGTGACAGGGTTAAAATCATTGATCTGAAAGTCGCTCCCACGATTAACGGTGCCTGCGGTGCCTGGAAAACCCACATAGCGTCAGGAGCAAAACCTCCAGGTTGCATTGTCATACCATTTTAAACATTTTATGCCCCACGCCCCACTACCATCATACCTGGTCTTGAGCTGGGAATAAACCAATCATCACGTTTACGATAACTGCCCCGCCACGAGCCTACAAGCCTACGCCGTTCTAGCCTTGGATAGATTCCACCTCCCTACATCACCCGTATTCTGTATTCTATATTTCATCTTATGGTCTACCAGATCAAACCTACTATACCTCTTCCTACATGTATGTTGTCGTCCCTAGCGTCTGAACAGTCCATAGGTGCTGTCTTTTGTCGTCTACTCGTCCAGGCCGCGGCCGATATTCCCCTCAACGTTGACCGCCTTCGTTCACCGTTAGCTGCTTTGACCTTACTTTGACTTTATCTTCACCTGCGTTGTTACTTCACTCTCACTTTATCTTCACCTGCGTTGTTACTTTACTCTCTCGTGACATTACACCGTTACACTCAATTTGTTTAATACTGCAGAATAGAAATTGCTATAGAGAAGCAAGGCTAAAAAAATAATCATGGCAGACAACAAGCCAGAAGCCGAGCCCACGGCCAACAACACCAACAACTCTATAAAGGAGGCCGAAACAACGTCAATGTCTCCCAGATCTTCCCTAATCAAGGATGATTCGGAAGAATCGCCCAACTTACCGCCTCACCAACGAAGTGATATTACCAATGTCCCCGTAACTCCGGGCATCAACCCTTCGACGTATTTGTCATCGAAAACGTCGAGCACCGATTCTCAGAAGCCCGCCAGCCCGAGCTACTTTACAAAAGACCCCGTCAAGCAGAAAAAAAATGTTACCGATGCGCCTCGAACCGATTCCCCTGCCAATATGTCGTCGTCGTCGCCTACTGATATAGTAAAAGGTGCTACCACGCATCAGGAGGTGTTGAGGCGCATGAGCGTATCGGTAAGAGGGCGGAGAGAATCTATATCAGAAATTCAGGCAGCTGCCCCTGATTTAGCATTGAGCGGTAACATTATCTCGGTCACCTTCACCACGCCCCATGCACTAAAATACCACAAGAACGGTAACTGGGTTAGTATTTATTTTATTTTATTTTATTTTTATTTTATTTTTATTTTATCTTAACTCTCTAAAGTGAGCCACGTCATGAAAACTAAACAACGAATAGGAATTGGGCTATCGTCGTGGTCAATCAGCTCTGTTTGATTCCTTCACCTACCTCTCGTCTGACGAAGCACCTTGGAATCACACTGTGGTAGCGTGGACGGGCGAAATCGAAGCACCGGCCGAATCTTTGCCCACGCCAGATGCTATCCCCGATACGACTACCAGTGTTCCCGGTCTAAATCATCTCTCTGCCCCTATTCCCTTGGACGGGGAAGCACCACCAACACCCCCCGAGGTGGATGGCTTATGGATTCCCCGAGAGCACCAAACAAACCTGGAGAACGAGCTATCCCACGATAAGCGCATCAAGATGATTCCTGTTTGGCTAGCTGACGATTCCGAGACGAGTGAGGAGGGTATCACGTTGAACGACCAGGGACGGTGGAGGCGGTATGCCGAACACACCATATACCCCTTGTTCCACTACAAGCAGCACGAGCCCAACGATGGCCGGGCAGAGCGTGTCGAATGGGCCGACTACTTCCGTACCAACTTGAAGTTTGCCGACAAGATCATCGAGGTCTACAAACCAGGGGACGTCGTAATTATCCACGACTACTATTTGTTGTTGCTCCCCAGCATGCTACGTCAGCGAGCTCCCAACATGTACATCTCCTTCTTCCTGCATTGTCCGTTCCCTAGCAGCGAATTCTTGAGATGTTTGCCGAGAAGAAAAGAGGTGCTTGAGGGCATGCTTGGTTCCAACCTCGTCGGTTTCCAGTCGTACAGCTATTCGCGTCACTTCGCCAGCTGTTGTACCCGCATCTTGGATTTTCCTTCGGATTCTGTTGGCGTCGACGCGTACGGGGCTCGTGTCGAGGTGGGCGTCTTCCCCATTGGCATCGACGTTGGCAAGGTGGAACAGATGGCGTGGTCCAAGGAGGTGTCGGAGATGCACAACGCGTTGAAGGAGCTTTACAAGGACAAACATATCATTGTGGGACGTGACCGTTTGGATAGTGTCCGTGGTGTCGCCCAGAAACTTATGGCCTTTGAAAGATTCCTAGAGCTCTACCCCAGTTGGAGAGAGAAGGTAGTATTGGTCCAAGTCACGTCGCCAAACACGATCGAAGAGGGAGGAGAGGAACCCGAGAACAAGGTGGCAAGCCGAGTCAACGAGTTGGTCATGAGAATTAATGGCACGTATGGCAGCTTAGGGTTTTCGCCGGTGCAGCACTACCCGCAATACTTGTCGTCGCAAGAGTACTTTGCGCTCTTGAGAGCCGCAAACATTGGCCTGATCACGTCGGTCCGGGATGGAATGAACACGACTAGTCTGGAATATGTCGTGTGCCAACGCGATACACACGGTCCGCTAATCCTGTCCGAGTTTAGCGGCACTGCGGGAAGCCTACGCGATGCTATACATATAAACCCTTGGGATCTAACCGACGTCGCCCACCAAATCCACAATGCCCTTACCATGTCCGCTGAAAAACGAATGGTTATGCAGTCTAACCTCTACAAGCACGTCACCACACAGAACGTTCAAAGTTGGATCGCGAAATTCCTTCGCAAACTCGTCGGCACGCTGGCTTCCACCAAGAATAACAATGTCACGCCTCTGTTGGACCGCACCCTGATGCTGAAGCAGTACCGCGAGGCCAACAAGCGTCTTTTCATGTTCGACTATGACGGTACGCTGACGCCAATTGTGAGGGACCCTCAATCGGCTGTCCCGTCGGAGCGTGTGATCCAGACGTTGAAGGTACTAGCATCGGATCACCGAAATGCGGTGTGGATTATCTCGGGCAGAGACCAAGACTTCTTGCAGCAACATCTAGGTCATATCTCTGAGTTGGGCTTTAGTGCCGAGCATGGAAGTTTTATTAGACATCCAGGCAGCAACGATTGGGAGAACCTAGCCGAGAAGTTGGATATGGGGTGGCAGGCGGATGTGGTCGAGTTGTTCCAGAAATACACCGACCGCGTGCCTGGTAAGTTTGGCTGGTTTCCTATTATGGCAAAAAACTACAGACAATTATGAACTTCATTGGCTGACTAGAAATTTTAGGTTCATTCATAGAGCGCAAACGTTGCGCACTAACCTGGCACTACCGCCAAGCCGATCCCGAACAAGGTGTGCACTCGTCGGAAGCGCTGCATAAGGAACTCGAAGCGACAGTAGTCAAGAAGTGGGATGTCGACGTAATGAAGGGCAAGGCCAATCTCGAAGTACGACCAACCTTCATCAACAAGGGAGAGATCGCCAAGCGTCTGGTCAACGACTACAACGCCGACATAGCACAAGTGGGCGCAGGCAAATCTAGTCCCAAGGGCAAGGAAGGAAAGCTCGATTTCATCTTGTGCATGGGCGACGACTTTACCGACGAAGACATGTTCCGAGCCCTAAACGGCCTGAGCGGCACCCACGTCGAGACTAATCACGTCTTCACCGTTACGATCGGTGCGAGCACCAAGGTTACTCTCGCCAAGTGGCACATGCTGGAGCCCGAGGACGTCATCGAGGCCGTCGCTCTGCTCGCCGGCGTCGGGCTAAGCGGCGAGCCCCACGAGCAGCTGAGCTCAGTCAACCTGGCCATCGTTGCGGGACTCGAGGGCCGCGTGCCCGAGTGACTGCCCAGGTCCAAGCTATGATGTGATTCCGTCAAGGGGAAGCAGAGAAGTGGGGGTTAATATAGACAAGACAAAGCGCGGCGCCAGGTTTGCTATCAGGGCTTCGAGGGCTTCGGGCTAGAGGATCTATTCGTACATACGAAAATCAATATCATCGTCTTTTATCATTCGCATGCAGAACAGAGCAGAACAGAACAACAGAACAGAACAAACCAGAACAGACCAAACCAGTCGTGGCCAAGTGCATAAGTGCGGGCGGAGATGAAAGGGACTGCTAGTAGTGACTCCATGAGGTGGCTGCTGAGAGGGGAGGCGAGAAGCAGACCGGTCTCTCTTCACTCCGCGAGGTTTGAGCCGAGGGTATAAAGTTAGGCGTTCACGACGGGGCCGAACGAAATGCAACGTGACGTCTCGGAGGCAAGTTGACGTGACGCAGTCTGGAGGAAGGCATTCTCTACTGATCTAACCTAGGTACCTAGGCAGTGTGCTGTGAGGGTGTGTACCTAGACAAGCAGATAGACGCAGCAACTCCCGTCGAGCCGGAACTATCACCAGACTTACTTACTCACATGTCCCGATGCTCTCTGCCTTCGGAGCAGAATTCCACATGCGTCTATTCTTCCGTGCTAGCCTACGCGTCGTATAGCATCGAGGCGCGATAGATAGGTAGTGCAATACCTTAGGTAGATAGGCAGATATCTAGTTATAGCCAGTGTTTGGGGGCAGCGTGTTTCATGTCGGCATATGCTGTGGCTACCTTCCCAGACGGTTGATCGATGGCAAGTTCGGGACGGCATGGCACGCCACGTCGACGTCTCGCATTGATTAGATAGGTAAGCAAGTAGTTAATAGAAATAGTTCTTGTGCTTCCTGGGTTGCCGTTCCTAGGTTTTACAACTACCGAGATATAACTTACGTATGGGCTCTGAGGTAAGATGATTGTGGACGTTGGGGGTTGGCGGGCGATAGTCTTGTGCAATGCGAGTCTCCTCTTAAGACCCGCGGTATAGAGTGCAGAGAAACTTGGAGTAACTGCTCGTCGTTGCACGTTGCACGAGATGGTGTAGGGCTGTTATAGCACGGTAGGTTGCGCGCGGGTATTTATAGCATATATAGCAACGAGGCCGATATAGAGGGATGGGCCTTGTGCGAAATCCCGCTCGCCTCGGCCCGCCCCCACGGTCGGGGGCCGATGGCAAGCAAGCAAGTACCGCACCGTCGGGACCCTGGGGCCCATATGGCGCGCGCGGTGGAAGCAACGAATGCAGGTAGCGAGCGGCATGGGGATGCTACGGCGGGTAGGCCGAAGGAGGGTCAAGAGAATGCGGAGGATGATGGGGGTTTTTTGCCGATGGAGGGTATGCTCGGCTAGCGGTAGTGGGTGCCAGGGTAGGATGGGGTTGGGGGCTTACCTAAGAGCTAAAGAACTTCGCATGCGGTTGACATTGGTACCTTGCATCCCTCCCTACATGGTATAGGGCGTGAGGCTCTTGGTCGTCTGACGATGGATACATCCTCCCTAAGGCTTTCAGATCCGTATTAGGACAGACATACGTACGCATATACATACATGCACGTAAGGAGTAAGATTCAGTCGCATGCTACGTAGCATCCATCTAAGCGCGATAGACGCTGCGCGGCATAGTACCAATTTGAGTAGACGATAAGAATCTCACCTATCGCGGGAGGATGAGCAAGCCGTAGGATTATTGCGAAGATGGTATCTACGATAGAGGGCTTCGGGTCTGAGGTAAGATTCTAGAATGTCGCAGCCGCGTCAGGTACCGCGCGTATGAGCCTCCTGGTTGCATACGGCATGTCTCAATGTGGAACAGTTAACCGATGTAGGGGACGGGAGCGGTAGGGTTAAGCGGCCTTGCATTGTGTGTGCCGGGAACGAAAACGAGAGCGAGAGCGAAGTCAAGGTGACTAGATCCTGCAGAGCTTATGTCACTTAGTCAAGGGGTTCAGGAGTGAAATCGTTAACTCGATCGCTATAGCACGATAGAGCAAGAGCATCTCATCCCTTGCCGTCGATCCTAACATGATCACGAGAGCTCTTCGTACGGAGTAGGGGAAGCGTATCGTAGAAAATTCACATGACTGTTGAAAAGGGATTGTGTAACGCTGGTATCATTTGAGTCTCTTGAGAATTCCAAGACATGACCCCAAGAACCTGTGGGAGGGCGCATAAGTGCACATGTTATTTTGAGACATTCATGAGACCACCAGTAATGTCTCAGTCCTCATCAGCTTGAGGCACTGAAGAGATGTCCGGTGACACTCATCGTGTACAGCGTGCCTATATAAAAATTAGAGGTGTGATAAGGGAGATGAAAAGCACCGTACTTCTGAATGAATCGGAGGATCGGGAGAACAGTAGAAAACGAATGTACTGTATCGGTCAAGATAGTTTGAGAGTCGTAGATATATTAAGTGCTTACGCGTAGGTGAGACTCGGTCCCAGGAGTTACGGAAGACTACCTTGCCTAATGATAGAATAAGCATCTTCAAAAGCACCTTGTGCTTGGTTTCGTATTCGGATCCAATAATTTAAGAGCGAGTTTCACTCCCAGAGTTCTAACTACTATATCTAGACACTAGAGTTTTTCCAGGTGAAGATATGACAAGAAATACTCCGTGCCCAGGGCCGCGGCTGCTTTCAGAGATTGGGTACGATGAATGGTAAAGGGCTAAATATATATAGTCGTCTAGTAAGGATCTTCTGGTAGCGATTATGAACTGAGATAATATTCTAACCATGTCACTCGAGCTGATAAGGGGTACGCAATACGTCAATCTGCTCTCAAACCAGTACTAAGTACCTACTAACGCAGAACGATCTTGGTCACAAGAACTATAATATATTAGATGAAACCTTCTGTGTGTATTCTTCCCACACACGAGGAAGATAACAACTCGCCAAGCGGTAGGTAGATTATCTGCTACGGCACGGGGGCATGCTGGAATCTTCTTACCACTGAGTATCACTTATATAGATAATAATATACGGGAATCAAGGAATGCACTATACAGTATGGGCTTAGCAAAGGTATAACACCATTTTAAGAAGGAAAATCATGAAAATTATTTCAAAGTTGTGGCCATGGGGGAAAATAGGCCTCGCTTTATGTTCATGAGGGATGAAATAATTCGCAAGAGGTTTTAGGTTTGTGGTAACAGTTATAAATATGGGTAGGCACCTACGCATCGAGACAACTACTAGTAACTACCTAACTACATCTGTTATAAGGACATCATGGCAGTCAATTCAACGTATTTTGATTTCATCAAGGGCTGCATGAATTTTAAGACCAAACTTACCTACCTAGGTATATTACTTAGGCAGTATGAGCTTTTATTGATTTCTTGTAACCACAGTTGCTAATACCAACCTCGTTAAGGAGATGGTTTTCGAGTAAATATGAAAGGTATTGTGCTGGAGTTATGCATAGGGAATTCGTGAGTTCAGGACACATCGTTCTTGTTGGTGTATACCTTGTCTAAGATATAATAACCTTTTGTGTGGATTGTATTGTTGTCTTTTAAGCAGACGAAGGCAAGTCTGATGGCAAACCTATTGTTAACTACCTACCTACCTACCTACCTAGGTAGGTACGGTAGCTAATGAAAGTATAAGTAATATGCAATATAAATTCTCCCCTTTATTATGTGAAAATATGATTTTAATACTATACCTAAGTATAGGTACCTAGTTATGATCAGCAGCTGAAGTACTTCGTCTTCGATACGTCCCGTCCCGCTAGATCATATTCCACATAACTAGGTACTTTGTGAAGCCTTTTCCCAGGTTAAACTTTGGTACTTGTTACACATCGGGACTGGAAATATACCCAAGACACAAAGTTGTACGGAGTGATTTCCTCTATTGAGGCTCTATTTGGCGGTGGTGCTACATAGTTGATCGTAAGTACGTAGGTACCATACCACCTTGAATGCGATTCCTCTCCACTTGATCTAAGATCCTTTCGCAATAATTCCTTAATAAGGTATTCATACTTCCCTGTTTATTATCTAGGCACCTATGTAACACGATTGCTTTCGGTACCATATCTGACATAGTTTTGCACTGGGTCCCCCCTTTTACTTGGTAGCCCTACACTCTTCCACGTCCTCCGTCACACGATTTAGATTTGACCCAGTATAACCATACACAGCATCTCTCGGATTAATGAAAAAAATCCCCGTTGTTTCTATTCTGAACGCGTGCAAGTTGAGAAATCGTGCTACAACTCCGCGGCCTCACGTACCTGACCCGAGAAGTATGTGAGAAGTACGCAAGAGGCCACATAGATAGACCGGCTGACGAGAGAGGTGGGGTAGCGGGGTGGGGGATGGAATACCATCAACACCTTACTCTGCTGCGCCATCCCATCCAGCCGAGGCAGTAAGCAGTCTATTTAATTTGTCGAAGAAATCTTAGTAAGGGATTGCAGAATAGCATCGGTGCTAAGTATAGATTTCTCGAGATGCGTTACGGCTGGATGAGATGCTGCCTCCTAATGCGAGGACTGAAGTATCGGCTTGTAGCACTACTGCTAGTAATGTGTAGGGGGTAAATAGGCAGATAGGTACTTAGGGAGTTAGGTAATATCCATAAGGCAGAAACATGTTCCATTAAACCCCCTAATTCCCCCACCTCCCCCGGCAGTGGCACGCTGCCATGCATGCGCACGCGCACAACGGGCTTCTAGAATAGAAGACTCGGACCCAGACACTTACATACAGGCGTTGCTGTTACAACGTTACGGCGTGGCGCGGTACTGTCGTCCTACCTTGTCTGCGCATGTATGCATGTAACGAAGTAGCAGCGAGGTAGCGGCGTGGGCTGCGAGTGACGGTCCGGCGGGCAGGTCAGAGAAGGCTGCGGGCGTCGCATGTTTTATCTCTTCTGGGGCACCGATACTGCCGACCGGGGAAAAGGAAAAGGAAGCGATGGGGATCGACGGGATCGCAGAAAATGCCGTAGTGAAGTTCGTGGCGGCAGCCATCCTCCTTCAGCTTCGGGACCGATCTCGAAAAGAACGGGCAAGGGCTTGGGACCAGCGTTTGCGATTTGCCGGAGACGGGCTTACCTCAGTTTAGATACGCGACGAGACCCAACTAAAGAGTAAGTAAGTGGTGGTTGGTGGGGGAGGCGTGGACTGCTAAAGAATCCTGAGGGAAGAAGATTCTTATGTGATTGGGGTTTACACAATGTGCCATATTACGACAATGGGATACCGAGCTCTTTGTGTCCCCATCACAAGCTTATTGACTTTTATTACCTATGTACATATGTGATGTATGTACCTACCAGGCCAGGTTACAACAAGGCGATTTGATGGGCTATGGTTACCCCAGTAAAAATAACCTGCAGCGTTACCACGTGGTGGTTAGGGATTAGGGTAAGAGACAAGCCCCCCTGAGTGTTCTGCGTTCGGTACTCGGGGAGCCGGGACGGGATTTGAAAAAACGTGGGCTTTAGTAATCGCGTGCTTAATACGAGACGTCGGTATTCATAGGATGCTGCTGTACCTTCACCGATCGTCGACACATGAACGAACATGAAGCTGAGTCCTAGGTTGGTTTCTGAATGATGGACGCTGAACTAATGCAGGTATACTGCATAATACGCTGCATAGGTACCTACTAGTGAATGACTCAGTGGCTCATGTCCGTGTCTCGGTATTATATGCACGCATTGGTACCTGACATAAACATGCATATACGAATAGTATCATACACGGCCCCGTAAGCTACATCGGCAAGCCGTTCGGAGTTCTTCATGTTTCGAAGTGAGTAAAGTTTTGCTACATATGCAGAGTGATCGTCATAATACCTAGGTATCTCCCTAGGTATGTAAGCGCCATGTCTGATCGTCATTTCGAACTTATCCATCAGCCGTATCGTGACACCTTCTGGAAAAAGGGATGACATTCATTCCCCAAGTTTCACCGGTCGGGCTACGTTCTGAAAAAAGAAGCACAACCCGCTGTAGGACATACATACATACGGTGATGCGATGCGCCATGGGCTCATAAGGCAGAAGGGTAACTGTTGTAATACACAACAAGAAAAAAACCGCCCCATGTCGTAGTTAATTTTGAATGAAGCAAGTTAGTGGAACTTCATAATCCTTGAATGGAACTTTCTCCAAAACGTCTATCATTCGTAGTTGAGGTGCGACCCTGGCAGCCTGGCAGCCCTGTAAGCATGGCCTCCACGTGTTGCCCAGCTAGACCTGCATATGTGTGTGGATGCCGAGTCCGGGAATATGCCGCATTCGTCACTATTATGTCAGGAACATAAATCGCTTTTCACAAGCTTCCATCGCTCATTCGTGAAGCTTGACGCCCAGCACAAAGTGGTGGGTGTGATCACCTCGTGGCAACCCGGCATCCTCGTGTTTGTTTCGCGCATATTAGCGCATGCTGAAGCCCCTTGCTGGCAATCATTTTGGGCTGTTTCATCTAATAGATGCGGGAGAGATGCGTTATCCGGATCTGTAAATACTACTCAAGCCGGGAAGCTAATCATTCGTAATCAAATGCATAGCTGTGCGTTGCATCGTACGGCAACCCCGTCGAACTGATAAGTCAGAAAAGTATGGCTGAAGGATTCTATTAATTTACCGTCAACAGAAATAAGGATAGCTTAGGGCACATATGACACTAGGGAAGCCATAACAGACGGATGGGGAATGGAGGGAATGGTAAGCCTCCACACGAACAGCCGTAGAAGCGTAGCTGGGCTACCTGTGACGGGCTGGAGCCTCTTTGAACGCGGCGCACCCATGGGGAAGAGGGAACAAGCGCCCGTTGGACCGGCTTACAAGCCTGCTTGCTGTTGTTACAGTGCGTGTCGGCCAGCCCGATTGAACGGTATTTCGACGCCATTACAGCAAGGCTGGCGCTACGGCCCCCTGCTACGATTAGTGCAGGATCTGAAATCGTGATCTATAGGTAGATCAACATTCTTGTCGCACGTGGTGACAGGGTACTTTCTCGGAACCTGGACGTTCGCGTGGGGATGTAGTTCCCTGTAGCTTCTAGGGCGGTGTGATGTTCTACAAACCTAGTCCCGCTGAATCTACTTGTTGAGGCTGTCAGGCTATGTTATGCTTTGTAGGTTGCGCCATGTCACATCCAGAATGAGATAAGTCATGGTTCTATTGATCTGCCGACTAGGGGTAGCTGGGAACCCACACATCATACTGGTACATTGTGTATTGGGTAATACTTGGAGGGGTATGGGTAAAGTAGAAATGAAATGTGAATGTGAAATGTAGCATGGCCCGTACCAAACATCTCTAAATGCTGTGACTAGAGGATCTCTCGGCTGTTACGTGAATCGTTGACAGAATACATTGAAGAAAAGAAACACTCCATCGCCCCTAGTAAATTAGAAAATAGATAAGAAATAAGCTGGAGACATCCGCTCCTTAGTAGATTGAAATAAGATCCGATGAGGTCCTGCTGCCCATAATCCGTGAGGTCGTCGCTGTCTACCACTCCAGGGGTCGACTGGAAATCCCCTCTAGTTCCAAGGTATCGTATCTGAACTTGGCACATATCTTACATGAATCGACCGTGGGATACTCGATAATTAATGGCGTTTAATTGCCGCCCGCGGTGCCGTTGAATGATGTTGTGAATGCAGAAAGTGTTGCACTTGCGGCTGCTGTATGATCATAGCCTGTTGACCCGCTGACGAGACGATCCGTGAAATTCGACGAGTTGTGCGTCACTGAAGATAGGCGTTGTGTTTGGAAGGAAGCTTGCTCGGTGGCTGTGCTGGCCGAGGTGTGTCTGGTAGGATATGACGTTAGTGGAGAGATTCAAAGCATTGGCTAGTAAGGTTGACTGACGGACTGGATTGGCAAGTACTTAGACCAAGTCCAATAGATATGGTGTCGTTGGGCATGTTAGACATGGTGAATCGTGATGTTGTGGGTTTTCGAAACTAGGTACCTAGGTAGATGCGGTGTAATCGGACGATATCTAGAGGAGCTAGAGTATGGCAAGGGCTTAAATCGTAGAAGAACTTGAATGTCTAGGAGAAAGTCTGCAGCAGTATTCTTTAATATGTGATGAGTGTGCTCTTTGTTTGCTATTAGGTATAGCTTAAGTGGTTGAAGATGTTGGTTGAGTAGATCAGAGTTGTCGAAACCAAGATGGCGACGACTGCCATTTATAAGAAATGACTTCTGCTTTAGTATACGTACCCCAACCTCAACTGTGACCTACAGCTCCGGTGAAGTTAATATTTGAAAACGACGTCAACCGCCGTGCAGTACGTGTAGCTACAAACCCACACCTATCTTTGGATGTACCACGTAGTCCATTGGGGGAAGCATTGGGGGTAGTCGTCAGCGGAAGACAGCACCGGGGAGCTCATACGAAGAGAGAAACGGCCAGGCGAATTCCCCTTGCGCAGGGGAGTGCCTGGCTACCTGGGATCATCATATTAGCTCGCAATGGTCAGCTGAGTGCTGTCGATGTGTTTGGGGGTAATTGTTATTGCGAATCGGAGAGTAGCTAGGGGCGAGGCGAATAACGTGCAGATCCAAGAGTCGGTTTAGCTATATTGCCCACTATGAAAACCGCAGCACCATAGTATAGAATATTATGGTGTTATCTGTAGCACATCGTAGGGGGGAGGGTGTATGTCTAGACTACGTCTCTTGTAGCAATGGGGCCAAAAGCATTAGAGGTACATGGACCAACGGTGAAGAAGCCATGTGAGATTTGTGGTGTCTTGCAGCGGAGAGAAAAAAATGCGACAAAGGTTCGCCAAGGCAGAGACCTGGCTCAGCCTTATCCAGGAACAATAGTATTGTACGTGACGTGCTAATGCAACAGGGGGTTAATAATGTTATACGACAAGTTCGAGACTGGTAATTTGCCAATTTGTCGTCATGCCCTCGGCCAATTCTTTGCAGGTCGTCTGGCCTGATACGCTGATCTTCATTGCTACCGGAAACCTGGAAGCCCTACGGTGAAGACGCTGACAATCGGAGAGAGCTAAGGTAAGAGACCCGCAGGCGGTTGATTCAGATGATTTGCCAGCTCTCGAAATTAAACGAAATTTGAAACGAGAATGGAAATCATTGTCTATCATGAGCGAGCTATGTGCGAGATGCGATGGGCAGTAAAATTGTTTTCTGAACATGATCTTGTCCAGTGAGACACTAAATTATTAGTCTCGAACCTGAAACATTAGGTACCTATGCTACCCTGTGAGGTTTCGTGCTTAATTAAGCATCGGGATGGGTATTGCTATGATTTAGAGGTCGAATGCGTGGCCTCCCTAGGTCGTATTGGGGGCTGACCCTAAGATTTGGAGTGGTGGTCAGCAGAGTAGTGAAATGGAATCATTTAACCTGCAGGTACATACCCTGCGTTACTACTTTCGCTTCCAAACTGTCTAACTTACAACTCAACGTTATAATATGTCTCCTACGGTTGTGCCTGAGAAATACTGTGCGTTCCGGTATGCCTGCATGCATTGCCTAGGTACGCTGCATGATCAGAATCCTACTGCCGGAAAAGGTCAAGCGAGATATAAACGTACCTTGCAGAGCCTCGCCTGAAACCAAACCGACGTTCAGGTGAACGGTCAAAAACCCTGGCTCAGGAGGGCTATATCCAACGCTCATCTCTCTTCACAGCCAAGAAGGCCAGACTCCAGAGCTGTCTAATATCACTTTCTGCTATACGCGTTAGCCAAATTTCATGACTCGAACCCTTTGATAGTCGTTAACGAACCAACTGGACTCTGTCCTTCCGGGGGTGGTAAAGCACCCAAGGGTGTGTACTGAAAGTTGCCATCCCTATAGACCCAGCTCCAGACCTCGCTACTTAGATGGCCCCGGTTGGCTTCGATTAAGTTCCATAAATGATTATATGCCTCGATAACACGCTTACGCAAAGCCTCATCCGTGCAATACGTAAGCTGCTCATGATCGCATCGCTCTAGCTGTCTCTCCAACCCTGAAGCCATCATCGCAAGTTGCCAACTCCAGACCACGGTGCCGTGGTATGCGCTTTCGGTAAATTCCTTTATTATCACAGTGTCCCCCCCGTACGCAGGGTTTGAGACTACCAACCCGACAGGAGTGGAAAGGCCCAAAGGGAATGGGCGCAGGATATTGTCTGCCACTGAAGAAAGAAACGTTGCAAGCTGAGTTTGGTCGGTACTATTGAGAAGGAAAAGTCGAAAACAGTCGTCTGTATTCATAACCTTCACAATCGGGGTGTGATCTTTGCCATCGAGAGCTAGGCCGTGAAATATGACTGGCGCCTCGAGATCAGTTGCGTTGACCTCCCCTGGAAATCCAGTTGCACTGACATAGTTCTCGACGAGTTCTCGGGCTTTGTCTACCGCAATGTTGACCTGGAAGAAAGAAAGCGTGTTGTCTTCCCAGAAGGTGGCACGCTTGCTAGCAATGGTATTCCAGTCAGCATGTGACGGAAAGATGCCACTGTTCGATAGCGACGCGATCGCTTTAAGTGCCGCAGGGACTAGAGCTGTATTCACGTCGTAAGGGATACGCCCTCCACCTAAACCATTAGGGCTATCACGCCATTGTCCCACCATCTCACCTTGATTTAGATGAATAAGATTCTCTTTAACAGGAGATTGCTCGAAGTCAGCAGAGAGTTTCATGATCTTTTCTGCTGTAGCTAAAGCTAGGTCCCGATAGACGATCCCGCGGTTTGCGGGGAGGACGGACGCATTTCTAGCCAAGAACTCTTCGTGCCGGGCTTTCCCAACATCAGAATTAACGAAATATTCATTCATGGTGATCAGAAGAAAGAAGTCGGTATCGATCATCTTGTAGTCGCATTGGGGATCAGTGCTGTCGAGTCCTTGCTGCTCGTTCAGGTATGTTGCGAAGTCGCCAATGGTCTCTTCGTGACATACGCTGCCGTCTTTCGAATCGATTCGTTCAATAGCGGCACTGATAATAGCCTCAATTGCTCCCCCACCACCCTCGCTAAGAATAGGACGTAGCATAAGAAGTGATATGAGACTATCACGGCCAAAATATGTAAGAAACCTCCAAGCCCCCGCAAGAACCTTCGAACTATACGAGAGGAAGGCAAGAGACTCCACCTCGTCTTGATTTTGAGAGATAATGGATTGAGACGCGGGATTGATGACCTCCGTGGCCCCGAGTTGGTCAAGTTGCGGATAATTATGCCAAGCATTGAAGACGTAAGCGCCGGCTCCGAAATGAGGCTGGCCATTGTTAATGGGTATTGAGGCCCCCGTAAGACCATGTATCGTTATGAATGTCTCTGTAATTTTATCAAGCCATATGCGACTGAGCTGAATACCTCCGTCAGGTAATTGTTGGACCTTGATCCCATCTTGGATTCGAGGTGAAATTGTACTCGGCCCTTCGATAAACTGTCGTATTGTTCTTATACTTCCCAGAATAGCCAGATCAAGTATCGCAGACGAGTTAAGAGACAAGACACCACTCACGCCACCGATAAGAGGGTTTAATGTGTGATTTGTGGTGGCGTTGTTCGCAAGCGATATGCCGAGAGTCCCGTTAACGCCATTCTCTGGCGAGAAGTACGCCACAATCCCGCTGTTCCCGGCTGGCCAAGCAATCTAGAATCGTCAGTCTCACTTGTATTATGTGGGAATGAAAATAAATGAAGGGAGAAGTCTCTTACGAGAAGTCTAGGGCCGATGATCCCAAGATCACTATCGGCAAGAGGACTAGTTACGACGACTTGACTTGCACTACTGCAATCCGACATGAAATAATTCTCATACGGAGGATCGCTCAGGTGGAGATATCTGGATGTACACGACTCCGGATCGGCGCCATTAGAAGGCGGCTTTACTGTGGAGTTATTACCATGGATTTGGACCAACTGCTCACCATTACATCTTTACATAATTAGCGAAGTTGACTGAAACACTCTGAAGGACACCTTACAAGAACTCTTGGGGAAGGTAACAATCGTTACCGCATTGTAGTGTGCGTTTTCTATCGACCACCGGACAGAGAAAATTGCCGTGGTAACATGTGTGCTTCTATAGTTAGAAATTGTCTGTTATCTAGCGCACCTAGTGGATGTAGCCTCACATCGTTAATCGAGTATCTCGAACCACCACATGGCAATAAACCGTCGTTGGTTCGTGTTGAGCCCGAGGGCGGGTGTTGAATCGCTAGCAATAACGCTGCTAATATGGTAATGATAAGAACGGATGGGCCTAGCTTAATGCAACTCGGACCGCTATAGTGACGGCTCCTTGGTGCTATCCCGGGCGGTCCGGGATCCGAGTCAGAAGCTGGCTCGTTGCTCTCGAGCGGGATATTTAATGCGTCGTCCTCTAGTAAAGCTCTATCATCATCAGGTCCTTGATGGCTATCTGGCGTCTGTCGAAAAATGGAGCCAATGAAAGGTAACCTCATTAGCCATGGGGATTGTCTTTTAGACATGTTCTTCCTAGGCTGCTTAAGACCTCACGTGCTAAGGATTACGCGTAGTCATTACACTAATGTACTGTGGAAATAGCTATGCATCATTAGAATAAGTCTTCGGTTGAGAGAGAAAGTTAAAATGTATAATTAGATGAAATGATATAACTTGGATGGCATTATATTGAGTTGATGATGGATGTTGAAAGTTGTTTGAACGTGGTCAAATTCTCGAAGGGGTGGATTACGCATTTCGAACCGGAAATTAGATTCCCGTCGGCTTAGATCCACTAATGCCACGGCCCCGGGAACCGAATTATAGGGGCTACAACATTGAACCTACCGCCCTAACGGCTCCCTTTTACCCCGAGAGGCCGATAAGGACCATCGTGAAGAACGATTGCCCATACAGTAACTGATAAAATCGCACCAAAACACATAGTAGAATGATGTGGACGTTGCTCTTTTTCACTAAAGCGGCTTTAACCCGCCTACTAAGCGCTAACTGGTGCTGCTAACTGACATATAGGTACCTGCAGGTACCTATATGTCTTGGCAGGACAACACCAAGCCTTCACGATATGGATGTACGAAATATCTAACATACCAGTGACCGCTGCCCCCGAGCTCCTTGATGGGAATTCAGAAGTTTATACTTAAGAAACTATCAGTAATCCACACATATACTTACAAGGCCCGTGCGGAACACAATGCGCCGGACTCTCTATCGTCAAAGTCTGAACGAAGCGGCCCCTCCGCGCTTTAGCGAACGTTAAAGACACACATATAACTAAGATGACAGTAGGATCTCTAATCAAACAAGACCAAAGGCCGGATTGGTATGGTCTAGCGGCATAACCTTCGTCTACATATGCTTATCCGAAATATACCTAAGAGTATATCCTACATCCTGTTCGCTAGGCTCTGGGGTTCGATTCCCTAGTCGGCTAACTATTAATTTTTTTATTCTCAATTTTTTTGTTTATGTTGCTATAATGCTAATATAATCTTCATCTATTGTTTATTCAGTAACTAGTCGCCTGATTGAAAGAGCTTGAATTTTTAATCCAATCTCGGGTAGGGTGCTAGATAGGTAGATTTTTGAGCTTTCAAATCGTATAGCTGTGGCAAATCGATACTAGTTAATTCGTTCGGTCAGAAGAAAATGCTGCGCATCTGAGTCGGCTCGAGATTATGTCGCTCACCCATCGATTTCATGCTGTCGTCTCCCCCTTGAGCACTTTGTGTGCTAGTAGATTAGGGAGGCCGGCTCTTGCAAGACCACACTCTTTCTGCGACTCGTGACCAGACAGCCCATGAAACTCGCCGACACACGGCGGCAAGCTTTAGATACCGTAGATTGTACAGGTACAAGAAATGACCTCCTCTAAACGGAGTACCTCGCGACTGCCCTTGGTCTGTGTAGCCTCCAAGACTTGCCTCCGTCCAATACTGTCGCCTCGTACATTCTCAGGGATGGCCCTCATTGGATCATGAACACAGCGCTTCCTCGGTGTGCCTAGTGACTTTTACTTGGTCATACTAACAAGACCTTTAATCTCGTGCGAGCGTGTATGAGCCAGACGCCTGGAGCGCCTGGTGCAGCCCAGCGCTTAATCGCTACTCATACGCCCCTACCAAAAGTGACGACCGACCTATGTACCACGCGGCAAATTAGCCCACAAGCGCAAGGCCGACGGGCGCTCCCTCTCGTCTCTCCTGGATCTCTTTTGAATCTGCTTTGAACCGCTCCCGACCCTCGACTCGAACGGCGCTTGTCTCGTCAGCCGCGCGCATCGGCGCCGACGGCCTCCCTGAGCCGTGCCAGGCGGCCGTCGACCCAGGCGCGATGCCAGGCCTCGACCTTGCCGCCGAGCACGACGCAGGACGCGGGGTCGAGCAGCACGACGCCGCGCGCGACCGTCGCGCCCTTCCTCAGCAGCAGCTTCTCGCCGATGTGCAGGGCGCCGACGCCGACGCGCTCGATGCGGCGCAGCTCGAGCCCCGGCAGCGTCTGGCCGCGGCAGTCCTGCAGCACGAGGCGGTGCGTCGCGTTCCGGGAGGCGGCGGCGGCGTTGGCGGCGACCGTCGTGTTCCGGCTGGCGGGGGGCGGCGCCGTGCTCTCGCTGCCGACGCCGTGCTCCTCGTTGTCGTCGTCGGCGCCGGTGGGCAGGCGGACGATCTCGCGGCCGCGGGTCTGCTCGCCGCGGGCGATGGCCTCGAGCTCCTCGACCTGCTCCCACTTGCTCTTGGACAGGTTGTCGATGTCGAGGACCTGCACGGGGACGTCCCGGGGCAGCTTGGTCTCCTTGACTTCGGGGTTGGCGAGGTTGGGCGGGAAGGCCGGGGCGGGGGGCTCCAGGATGCCCGGGTTGGTGAGGTCGGCGGCGAGCAGGCGTGTCTTGATGGTGGCAACCAAAGCCGGCAGAGGTGGCAGCGGGTTCCGGCTCGGCATGGCGCTTTGGATCCAGGCCAATGTCGGGGTTGGGAAACCCTGGCTTTGCAGACTGCCGCGGATCTGGGTTAGGATATCCGCACTCATGGTGAGATGTGCTGTGTGATGGTGGGTTGCTCCATGCGAGATCTCATTTCTTAGTACTTGGATCCTTGATAGTGAAATCACCTTATGATTAGGTCCCCAATTGCCTCATATCATTTTAAAAATAAATAAAAAATAAAGTGAGGTGCAATATGTGAGTATATTCACCAACCCATTCTTACGTGAATTTTGTCCTAGTTAGCTGATTTCGAGCTAAGAATGTCGGGACCCAGTCTTTTCCAAGTGGTTTCTGGTCGCCACTGATTCGAAGAATTCGTGTAACTAAACTCCGGATTTGAGAGTGGGTCGGGGCTAAGCCCAATGCGTGCTGGGCCCTTATCCAATTAGTCAATTCGACCTCTTGGTGCTGTGATAAGCGCTGTTGCTTGGAGTGGGCCTTTTCAGCCGATTGTCTGCCTCTGATTCGTCCGATAAGAGTAGCTCTTGGAATGCCGTAATCAGCAGCAGCTTGACGAACTGATGTACCTTTTCGTACAGCTTGAATGGCTTCCTCGAGCGCTGATTGACTGTAACTGGTCTTGCGGGGCATATCAATGAGAATAATGCTTTTTTAATGGTTTCTTTAATGGTTGGGATACAGTGTGGATATAGTGTGGAGAAAAAAGAAGTAAAAAAAATAAATAAAAAAAATGAAAAGAGTACATCGAATTTATATTAGAAAAAGTGGACTCTTGGAAAGATTCCAGTAGATTCTAGCATTCAATTGGCTGACTAGACCCACTACTGACAAGCGGTAACCGAACTTGAACCTGGGCACCCGCCACAGTGGCTTTGCGGGCTACGACCAGCGGGAGATCGACAGCTAATGCACTAACACGACGCTAAAGATTACCTCCAGCTGTCAACTATAAACTTCCACTCAACCTTTCACCATCACGATACCCCTTTCTGTCAATGTCCACCCTGTCCGCTTCTTCATTCTTCACAATTCCTCTAGTTACACCCAAAAGATAGTATATACCTATTTCGCCAATCCTCAAAATGTCTACGATCGCCTCCCCCCGCGAACCGCCTCGGCGCATGAACTCGCAGCCCGGCGGCACCACGCCGACCTCGTCCACGCGGCCCAGCCTCGACACGTCGCGATCGCCCGCGAGCTCGCCGAAGCCGAACAGTGCCGCGGGGAGTCCCAATCCCAACACATCTAGCTCCACCACCGCCAACGCACCCCCCACGAAGCGCAACCGCGCCGCCCTGCGCGAGTACTACAACCTCAAGAAGCAGCAGCAGGCCTCCGCACCACCGCAGGTCGAGGTGACGGACCCGTTCGGGGAGACGTCGGGGGAGCAGTTCTCGGAGGTGCCGCCGAGCGAGATGGACAAGGACGGGTTCGACGCGGCGGGCTTCGTGCAGCGCGCGCTGGCCGAGCACGGCATGGAGGAGCTGCTGCGCCTGTACACCCGCGTGCTAGGCGAGACCCGGGCCCTGGACGCCGAGAAGAAGGCGCTGGTTTACGACAACTACAGCAAGCTGATCACAGCTACGGAGACGATACGGAAGGTTCTTTTCCCCCTTCTACCATGTTCTTTTACTAGGTACGTATTCGAATAAAATGCTGACACGAAAAGATGCGAGCGAACATGGACCCCCTGAACCCCGTGGCCTCCACCCTCGACCCGGCCATCGCCCACATCTACTCGCAAGCCTCGGCCATCCGCGACTCGCTGCGGAAATCCGTGCCGCCGCCCGACGCAACCAAACAAGAAGCCGAGGAGGCTCGCCGCAGAAGAGCACGCACGAAGCAGCTGGCCATCGAGGTTCTAGACACCCCGGACAAGATACGAGCGCTGGTAGCGGAGGGCCGGCTGGAGGACGCGAGACAAGCGTGGAAGATGCCGCGGAGGCTGCTGCTGGTGTGGAAGGAGCAGGGCGTGGGCGGTGCCGACGTGGATGCGTGCATAGAAGACGGCGACGCGGCGTTGAAGGGCGAGCCGGGGAGGGGTAGTTGGCGAGATCAAAAGAACGCGTGATGAGGGAGTAACTCAGCTAGCAACTCACGATTCCACCGACATAGTACAAACCAATGGATGGATGGATGGCAGAAATCTTGTCATTCTATCACACATTACCGCGACAAGACGGGCGAGCTAGCTACAGATCCCTCACGTCGACCACCTCGAAGGGGTCGCGGTCCGCCTTGCTCACGACCACGCGCGCGTCCCCGTACGCCGTCGTCTCCAGCTCGATCTCCAGCATGGGCTTCAGCCGGGTCTCGAGGTACCGGCGCTCCGAGTTGCTGTGGAAGACGGCGACGACGGCCTGGCCGCGCTGCGTGTGCCGCAGCGCGTAGTGGTGCGCCATCTCCCCCGTCACCAGCACCTGCGCGTCCGTGTCCTGCAGCACGTCCGCCCCGGACCCCGCGCACACCGCCACCTTGGACACGTCCTGCGCCTTGCCCAGATCCCGGAGGCCCGGCGGCAGCGCCACCATCACGTACCGCTGGCCGCCGATGCCGGACGACAGGCGCTTGAGGAGCGTCTGCAGGGCGACGGGCTGCGAGAACTCGACGGCGCGCCCGTAGCCGGCGCCCTGGTGGCCCTCGGGCAGGGGCCGGGCGATGGGCTGGACGACGGTGCGTTTCGCCTCCAGCTGGTGCTCTCCGTTGAGGAGGATGTCGCACAGCCAGTCGTTCAGCCCGCCGCTGGCGGCGTCCATGGCCGTGTGCGGGCAGTAGACGGAGATCCGCTCCGCGGCGAGGCGAAGCAGCTGGGTCTGCATGGGGTCTTTGGTAGTCAGGGATTTCAAGGGTCGGAAGATGACGGGATCTAGGTACATAAAATTAGCTGTTGTGCTGGTGTAGTGGAATGAGATGAGATGAGATGAAATGAGATGCCTACGGTAGCAAACAATCATCTTGGCCCCTTCTTTCAGTGCCTCGTCCACAACGGCGGATGTTAGGTCATTGGTGAGAAGGACCGTGCCGCCCGATTCGCTCTTGGCTTCTGGTGAAGACAACGGTGCTTGTCCTAGGAGTACTGTTTTGCCATTAGTCTCATGTTGTAGAAAATACTTCGAACAGGGTCTCGTCTCTCACATCCTGTGTTGTCCCATGCACTATCCGCTAGCTCTTCCGGAAAGCTATACTTTATATTAGCCATGACATGAAATTCAGACTAATGATGAAGAAAGTTCATAAGAAACTACTGACAGTGTCCTCATCGCAGCAACCACCGCATCCGTGAGATTAGTCGGCGGTGCCGCCATGGTATGTAACGAGCTGACGCTACGCTCCTGTTGCCGTGTACTCAGAAACCCCTTAGCGTAGCAGTATGTCCTACAGCTCTGTGCCTCGCGATATCGTAGAAGCCTGTTGCTACTTTCACTTGCAGTTCTGAGATTAGAAAACGGCCTCGACAAGATAGAACACCGCGGAGGTGATGAAAGCTTCGAAACGTGTTTCGACAAAGCCTGTAGGTGATTAGATCGTTGCCAGACGAACATGACAACTCGGACTTGTGAGTTGTAATCGAACGGTCACAGATGTTCACCAACCAGTAGCTGTCAATAATGCGGTATACCTTATCTTATCGTACGTTACACAATCCAATTCAGAAATCACCGTCATTGTTACTGACATTTATGTACCCCGCTATCGATAAGGAAATATCGGCGCGATTTGGTCATACGAACCGAGTCCCTTATTTCATCATCGCGGGGCATTGATTATTTATTCGTTCTCTACATGCATGTTCTAGCTTCCCTTACCAATGCGCATTTGCGACATCGACAATCCACCCGAATTTTGCCATTGCGCACTCGTATCCATACACGCGCTTTTGCATAAACAATTCGAAATTTTGAACAGACTTTGAGTACCTCGAACAGATAGCACGAACAGCGTACAAACAACAACCGCGCAACCATGGCCGAGGCGACCATCACGGAAGCCTCGCTCAAGGCGGCGCTGACGGAGCGCCTGAACGCGGTCCACGTCGAAGTGACCGACATGTCCGGTACGTCTTCCTCTTTCTCTCGCCACCTACCACGTGCGCCAACACATGCGCCAGCACGGATTACTAACTGAACGAAAACAGGCGGCTGCGGGCAATCCTTCACCGCGCTCATCGTATCCCCCTCGTTCGCGGGCCAGAACAGCCTGAAGCGGCACCGGGCGGTCAACGGGGCGCTCAAGGACGAGATCGCCGCCATCCACGCGTGGAGCGCCAAGTGCCAGACGCCCGCCGAGTGGGAGCGCGACAAGGCCAAGGACGGCGACGACAACGGGCCGCCGATGGACGGCACGGTGAGCGGGCAGGTGCAGGGTGTGGATGCGTGAGGGAGAAAATAATGAAGAGGAAGAAAGAAAGAAAGAAAGAAAGAAAGAAAGAAAGAAAGAAAGAAAGAAAGAAAGAAAGAAAGAAAGAAAGAAAGGCTGGATAAAGATAAAGATCTCAGGATATGGCATGGTCTAGGTTAGGGGTTAGCATTGGCATTGGCATATAGGAGGGAGAGTCACGCTCTGATTGTCAACAGCTAATGGTAAGGAGGAAAGGGGACAGAGAGTCCAACACGACCTCCGAGTGAATGAAATAAATCTCGAACAGGGCCATAATGATATAGAGGCATACAGCACCAGGCGAAGAAAAAGCAATCGAACCACCAAGACTGTACATGTACATAGGTAGTCTCGCATCGTGATGTCTCGTCTACTAAGCTAGACTCCTGGTCCTGTTCTCGTCTCCTAGTCATTCCACAATACCAATGCCTAATGCCTTTTCACAAGCTCCAGTTCAAGTTCAAGTTCTTCTTAATCGGGGACTACCTATCCCCCTTAATATTTTTCAGGTAGCCACAGGATCCCCGTAGCCCTGCCTCCACCAAGCACAGTCAGCCGGTCCACCATCATAGATCCAACAGCGACTTTCCACCATCTCCTTTCCCTCCTCTACGGCCTTCATCGTCAGCCCAAGGATTGTGGTCGTGGGTTTCCGGATGCAGTTGACGAGGCGCCCGGTCCCGCTTCGCCTAGAAGAGACCCAGCAGATCGTCGTTGCCCGAGCTCTTCTTCTGCTCCGCCCCTGCCCCTGCCCCTACATCTCCGAGACCGAGCTGCACCGACGCCGGCGGCGGCTGGCTCGACCCGCCCAAGTCCAGCCCGTCGAAGCCGTTCATGATATCGTTCATCCCACCCGCACCACCACCCGCCACGCCACTCTGCGGCGGCGGCGGCGGCGGGGCATCGAACAGCCCCATCATATCGGCCATGCCACCGGACGGCGCGGCGCCGGCGGCGGGGCTCGCGACGCGGTCCGGGGTAGCGGTGGCGGAAGCGGACATCTGCTCGTGGGAGGCGGGGGCGCCGCCGTCGAAGTCGATGTCGAGGAGGTTCTCGATGTTGTTCTGGGGGTTCTGGCCGTTCGGGCCGGCGACGGAGGCGGCGATGGGGTTCTCGGCCGCGTTCTGGCGCTGCTCCTGGATCGCCGCCGCCTGGATCTCGTCGGCGCCGAACCGGCCCTTGCCCACGAACGACTCCGGCGGCTTGTGGTACACCGACGCGAGCGTCGACAGCTCGCCCAGGAGCTGCTCGAGGAGGGTCGTGGGCAGGCTGGTCATGGTCGTGGTGATGGCGGGCTTTTGCGATAGGACGATGCTCTGTGGTCTGTTAGCTTGGCGGTTAAGAAAAAAAGGGGGGAGGGTGTAGGTAGGTACCTTTGCGACGTCGAGGTCACCGGACAAGAGGCGCCAGTAGACGTAGGCTCGGTCTCGAATATCCGGGTTGTCGTTCTCTACCGTGGCCGCCTGCAGGACTTTCTGTACGAGCCCTTGGTTGCTGCCAGGCTTTTTCAAGAATAGCTTGACGACGGCCGTGAGGATTTGTAGTTGTGTCTGTGTGAACTCTTCCATGAAGCCGTCCACGAAGCTCGCCATTATCTCGTCTGCATTGTTGATCTTCTCCGCATACTCGCCCACGATCCATATCAGCGAACCCCTCGCGTTAGGCTCGTCCAGTTCGTCAAGGTGCTGGCAAAGCGTCGGGATGACTCCTTCGTAGCCGGGGTATTTCCGGAGAATGTCCTTGATGACGACGATGACTTCTTGGACCACGTAGTTGACCTTGGTGGCAATCAGATCCAACAGCGCATCGACGCATTTTCCGCTTGCGTTCTCGATCTTAATGGCAACTTGCCCGATCGCCTTGACGGCCCTTCGAACGAAATCCATATCCACTTCCAAGGCATACTCCTTCAACTCGGCCAGTAATTGGTCGCAGTTCTTCTCGTTTGCTATTCTGACCATGATCTCGAGCTTCTGGAGTTTGACGTACGGCGGATCGTTGTATTTGCAGAAGAAGACTCTCAGTTCTTTGCTTAGGATATCGGGCTTGGCTTGTAAGAGGAGGTCGATGTTCCGTAACGCGACGTACTGGACTTCGGGGGCTGAGGCGATGAGGGTGACTGCACATGTTAGTGATCCGAGGTTGTGGAATACGGATAGTCGAAGCACACTAACCTAGAGGGGGAGCCATCTTCTTAAGGTATTGTCGGACGAGATCGCCATTGATCATCTTCATATGAATAAATACTACCTTGACAGCAGCGAGCACGACACTAGGGTTGACGTGTTGGAACTGAGGTGCTACTCGTTCGCAGATGTGCTCCGACTCCTTAACATCATGCGGCGGATAATCTGCTAGAGTCGAAAGGATCGTCACTCTACCCCATTCCGTACACTCGTTCAGCGCCATCAATAGTTTCTTAAGCGTCGTCGGTGTTATGACCAAAGCCTTCGTCTCGGGTGCCGTCTCGGTTATCTCTGCTAAGGCTTGGACCGAGTTGGCGACAACCATAGGGTTGGGGTCTCCGATCAGTTCTTGGAGTATCTCTAAGAAACCGTTTTCTATGCACATGGACGGGTTCAAGTCGAATAGCTTGGCGACACAGATGGCTGCCGTTTTCCGTACGTACGGCGACTCGTCTCGTAGTGTTTTCCGTAGGGGTTCCTCCATGTAATCCACCATCTTGTCCACCCTGATACATCCCATCGTCCTGATAGCCAGTGCTCTTATGAGGGGGTTCGGGTCTTCCGAGTCTTGGACAAAGGTGTTGACGGCGAGAATGCACAGATCGGGATGCGACTTGGCATAGTTCCTAAGCTTCTAGTTAGCTTACCGCAAGTACATACTTCAAGCCACCACCTCAATTTAGTGTTCATTTACATTAGATAGAGATAGACTAGCTTCTTCTGGTCCAAATCGCCGGTCGCAATATTCTTCAGCACGTCCGGAAATAGCTGTGACACATCCTTGCCCAAGGTCATAGCCATGATGGTCTTTTGAATCGATTCCTTCCTCTCCCACGCATATTGAGATACCAGACCAGCTCGCAGCTCGAATGTCTCGCCCTTCCTAGGTACGGCGAAGGCGCCGCGAATGCGACTGACCGCCGACATCGTGGCTGTCGTATCTGGAGTTTTATCACGTGTCGAAGAAGGCGAAAAGGAGGATGGTTTAAAAGTTGGGGGGCCCTTTCAGGGCTATTAAGATTGCATTAGAACTCTTTCTTGGATCTTGAATCTTAATTGCAGATACTCGTTCGGATCGTGAGTCGTATTCTCATAAAAGAAGTTGGTGATAGGTTTGAAAGAATGATAACCCCTGGTCAGTCTGCCAGTCAGTTTAGGGACTTGGTAGAATTGTGGTCCTAGGTCTTAGTGGAAACCATAAAACACCCCACTAGCCACACCTGAGGCTTGGTCAGTTAGTGGGGTCGGTCTAGGCATCCTTTCATTTGATTGGTCATACACCTATTTTACTTATCCCCGAATCTCTTCATCGACCATCCTGGCATTTAACCTCACATCACTCACCTCAGCCATTACTATGCACATACATGTATTCATAAAGACGTCACGGAGGCAAGCCAATATTTAAGTTCTGAGAGTCGAAAGTGCATTACTTTTATGATTATTGACACTACTAAGCTGGTACCTCATGGTTAGTTACCACTTCACCAGCATAGTTTTCGTAGCATAGGCTCATAGCAATTAGGCTAACTTTCCAAACCTCCGCCGCCTCTTCATCGAGGCCAGATCGGACGACGAGGAGAGAGAAGTCTCGCGTAGGGCTGTAAGTAAATTCTTTTGTTCGGACTCATTGTATCGTAACCTAGACTTCAAACTGACGTAGCCTAGTTCTACAATGCCGTATTGTTCATGGGCTCGGTAGCCATCTTCAGCCTCGTAGCGCAGAAGATGAATGCCAGCAAGTAGATATTGGCCATGATGCAAAAGGGGGTTGTCCCGTTCGTAGCAAAATCTCAAACTTGTTCACGTCAACCCGTTCATAGCATGCGTAGGTAGCAACGATAGGCACACTTGATTGATCGTTGACCCTGCGAGCATTAAGCTTGACTAGCTGCCTAGTCAGACTCGCTATCATCCCCGAGGAATGCCAGATCAGCCATACGCTTCGACTGGCGCGGGTTGGCCTTGGTCTCCTCCTCATCCTCGTTGTCCTCCGAGTCATTCTTGTCTTTCTCCTGGTCGTCACCGGACTCTTCATTCTTAGATTTCTTAACCGCCTGAACCTTGCTTCGAGAGGCACGACCGCCTCCGGTGCCCCAGTTGCGCTCCATCTCGGTGACGGCCTCGAGGTCCGCCATAAGCTCTCGGCGCTCCTTGATCTCCTTGGCCTTGGCTTCGGAGAATCGGCCGTCCATTCCAATATCTCGAAGCATTCCCTTAAGGTGTCGAATCTTGGCTTTGGTATCGTTACCGCACTTCTTCAGCTCGAAGCCCCAGATTTTGCGTACTCCGCACTTGACCAGATGTCCTTGTAGCTTCTTGATCTCTGCATCGTCTCCTGACGGTTCTTTCGTCTGCTTGGGCCTGGAGACTCCCTTACCCTTCGGTTCCTTAGCCTTGCGCTTCTTGGGAGGCGGGTCGTCTATGACGGAGGACAGCTCCGAGTCGGAGTCGACAACCTTGGCTGCTTCGCCGTCCTTGTCGTCCGTAGTATTCGGCTTGGCATCTTCGTCGGAATCCTCAGGTTTGGATGCACCTTTAGCCTTTGACTCCGGGCTTGACTCAATCTTGGCATCGTCGCCAACTTCCGCTTCATCCTTTGTAGCATCCTTCTCGTCCTCACTGTCAGATTCCTTTGTAGCTTCCTTCTCGTCCTCACTGTCAGATTCAACTTTGGCGGGCTTGGCAATCTGCTTCTTGGTAGACGTCGGACGTTTTCGCTTCTGGCCTGCGGCCGAGTCCTCCAGATCACTAAGCTGGTCATCCTCTTCTTTAGCTACACTCTTGGACTTGCGACGGGGTGCGGCCTTCTTCGGGACCGGGGTCTTCTTCATCTTAGGCTCCTCCTCCACCGAATCACCCAAGTCGCTCAGTTCAGATTCGGACTCTTCCTTCTTAGATTTGCTAGGTGCTGCTACCTTCTTGGGCTTGGGCTTGGGCTCGTCCTCAGATGAACCGAGATTGCTCAACTCGGAATCCGATTCTTCTTTCTTAGCGGCCTTCATAGTAGTCTTCTTTGTAGTTGCCTTCTTCGTGGTCGCCTTCGCGGGTGTCTTCTTGGGCGGCTCTTCGAAGTCGCTCGGATCCTTGAGGTCGCTCAGCTCAGACTCGGATTCCTCCTTCTTAGACTTGGATTTCTTGGCCGGGGCAGCACGAGTCGGTTTCTTCTGGCGCTTAGCTGCAGGAGATGGGTCATCGCTCGATTGTCGCTTAATGCCATTCTTAGATTCCTTCTTGGTCTTAGCTGCGGGAGGCGCTGCAGCTTCCTCTTCCTCTTCTTCCTCCGCTAGTAGTGCAGCCTAGTTGTCGCGTATTAGCAATTGCACAATGTAGTGATAATGATGAGATGAAGGTCAAATACGTACAACGCATTCTTTGATGATGGTCTTGCTACGCTTTTCCCAATCGTCGGCTTTAAAAAAGCCTTTCTCAAGCTCGTTCGTCTCCTCAACTTGTTGGCGTACGCTGTTCACGGTCACTTGATCCCAACCGCGTTCGGCGACGATAGCGCGAACCCCGTCGCGCAGGTCCTTCTCGAGAGATTCATCAGACGGCGCCATGGCACTGATTGGCGAAAGAGGGTGTCGGATTATATTCAATGGAGGTTTGCAAGGGTATTCAGATGAGCTATATGCTCAGGTAGCCAATACAAAAAATGGCTGCGATAGGATTATCGATGATAATCGCGAAAAGTGATTGTTCGCGTGTTAATACAAACGGGTCGCGTGGCTGGCGTAAGTGGAGAAAAAAGGTTGAACGGTGCTAGGATGGGGCGGAAAGACGACAAACGGTCTTGATTTGAGACAAGGATAAAGATGAATGCACAGCCTAATTGTCCAATCGGGATCCTGGTAATGGTTTGCAAGGTTATTTAAGGTTATCACTATCAAGTCCCCCTTGATACTTGCATATACACTTTGTGAGATATACATAGGTATAACCAGGTACGTACCTGCTTTCTACATAGTATGCTCCTGAAAGACAACTCCTTCATATATGTAGGAAGGACTGATCTGTATTGACGTTGTCAACGCAAAAGCCCAAACTCAGAAAGCTCCTTCTGTAGACATATTACGAATGTTTTTACACTTGGGAGTCTTAAATGCAAAAAGTAACACGTTATTGGATCTTCCGGATTTGGTAACCCTTTAACTTCCATGGCGATTGGTGATTGATGGAGGATATGTAGTGGCTGACTTGCCTACCTACGTGACATGCAAGGAGGAGGGGTCGTCAGAGCCTTGCATAGCTGGCCCTAAATAAGCTCGACCTGAAAAGTTTGTGAGTATCTTCCTGCAAACCTCCTTTTTTACTTCATCACCAAGACACTACAGTATCGAAAATGCGCCTCATAAACACCACGAGCCGGAAGCTGGAAGACTTTCGAGGCAACCGAGTGCCTCGATATGCCATTCTATCGCATACTTGGGGAGACGATGAAGTGACATTTGAAGACATGCAAGACGAGGCCGAGGCTTCCAGCAAAGCAAGCTACGCAAAGATCCGAGAAAGTTGTAGGCTGTCTCGAGAGTATTCTCTGGATTATGTCTGGATCGACACATGCTGCATCGATAAGTCTAGTAGCGCCGAGCTTTCTGAAGCAATAAACTCCATGTTTACATGGTACAGAGACTCTGTCATCTGCTATGCCTACTTAGCCGATGTCAACGGTAATGGTCCTTTCTCGACAGAGAATTTCACGAAGAGCCGATGGCTCACCAGAGGCTGGACTCTCCAGGAACTCCTCGCTCCCACTGAACTTGACTTCTACGACTCTAGCTGGACGAAATTTGATTCTAGAATGGGTGCTTCTGCGCAAATAAGTGCCGCCACGGGAATTGACGAAACCTACCTCAAACGACAACCCGACGAACAACTTGGTGAGATGCTCTCTCACGCAAGCATTGCGGAACGCATGTGTTGGGCGTCTGGTCGGGAAACAAGAGACGAGGAAGATGTTGCGTATTGTCTCCTCGGAATCTTTGCTATAAACATGCCTTTGCTATACGGCGAGGGAAAGCGAGCATTCCGACGGCTCCAAGAGGAGATTGTCAAACACTCAGATGACCAATCGCTTTTTGCATGGGGTAGCCGGTCGCTTTCTTCCCGGCGTGGCGCACCGGGTATCGAATTCGTTAATGAATACCACAGCCCAGGACGAGATAAACTCTCTGGATTCTTAGCTACCTCCCCGTCGGACTTCGCGAAGTGCGGTGATCTTGTTCCATTCCCAACTGGGTTCCGACGTTCGGTCTTTTCGATAACAAACAAGGGGATGCATATCACTTTGCCTATGTTTGGGCATCATGCACTACTTGAATGTAACCCGAAAGATGATCCTACTACGTTAACGACGTTAGAGCTGAGCCATTTACACGGTGACACCTATTCGCGGGTTTTCAATTTAGAAGTGGGCGAGGTGGATTATCAAGCGTGGCATAAGTGGAAGAGGAGGACTATCAACATTGTGACCCATCCGGAATGGCATCACAGCGCTAAGTCACAAGCATGGAGTATCATCATCAAAGAAATTCCAGAAGGATATGAGGTGGCGAACAGGCAGTTCACCTTTGATCCAAAAAAGATGGGATATGGGGAGGTTAAAGACATGAACTGCATCTTGACTCGAGAAGGGTTGAGATCTGTCCGCCTCAGGATACGTCTGCGAGAAATATTCTTTTTCTTTATGGACGAATATAAGCTCTTTCTGCATGAAAATCTGGCCGATGAATCCGGACAAACACACAATTCCGGTGGTACTTTCTTGACAACGGCTGATGGCAATGTTTTGTACCTCAACATACGTCGTAGGACTATAGTTGGGGAAGTTCAGGTGCTTATCGATGTCCTCAGTATGCAAAGAGGGTTCATATCGACCCTATATCAAGCCATCGACCTCGTCTGCTTCTTACCTTCCCGTTTATTTCAAATTTGGCGTGGTTCTTATTATCCACGGAGCATGGTAACCGTGGTATTTTTATGGCCAAGCATGATTATTCGCTTTTGCCACCTCGGTTTCAAAACTATCACATTACTATGCTTCCATTTACAACTATGTGAAGTTTTTCCGAACTCCTATTTTGCCGCTCTCCCATCCATCTTTTGGCTAGCGTCCAAGTTTATAGCATTTCACATGACTCCCAGGCCAAAATATGGGAACAGATTGGCTGAGGGGCTGATGGAGGAATTAAGCATATTGAAGAAGGCGTTTTATTGGTTTACTATCGTTTCATTACTCGGTCCGGCAGGATATTGGGTGCGTAGAATATGGTATTGCATGAGCGTACTCATCATTTTGTTGTCTGTTCATTTTTTAGGTTTGTTATTTAACCTTTACAAATTTGTGCATTGGTCGAATGTCTGGAGCGTCACCCTGGTCTCAAGACGTGCAGACTCGAAAGGACCTTGACACGAGAATCCTATATTCGAAGCATGTCACCAGCCCGGCTCTTCCCAATATTCAACTAAACCACCTCATGACAAGCAGCTTTATGACAACTACGGCAATCCAAAATAGGATATGTTGACCAAGAGTCTAGGTCATACATGTCTAAGAGCCATGTGAAACTGGGGAAATAGCCAAATAGCTAAAATTCGGGTTGTTCCACACATACATAGGGGGAAACAAGAGTGGCATTACTGCTTGGGTTATGGTCATTTTATCCAGGCTATCTCCTGAAATATATGAAATTGCAGTAGCTTATCAATTAGTAGATAGCGATGACTTATTCCGTACTATCTTTCTACCTCTTTCGGGTTTCGTTCTCCCCTTTTCCTCGAATAACCTTACCAACTAACACGTCTTAACGTGAATGTGGATAGGGATATTAGAGAGGTAATCGATGACATTCTGGTTTCTGGAGAAGGCTTGGACAAAGGTTACGGCTTGCGAGTAATGGTTGCGTTGCCTATAGGCCAGGAAATACCTACTACTTTGGTAGACTTTGGCCTATTGACCTAGATGATTGATGAAACAGCAAAACATCAATAGAAGTAGGCATACTAGGATAAAATAACGGACATTGTCACTGCGCAATTCTCACGTCCATGGCATATTCCTGCACTAATATATTGAACTGCAATGATTGCATCGTAACGCCTCTGTCATATGTACTCTCAAAAGTCAAGACACCAGACCTAGACCTCGGGATTTATCTCGAATCAACACTGCATCCAATTAGCTTTAAGGGGCATCATTTTTGTCTCGCCAAGCACAGGAGCTCTTGCCAGCAGCTGCAGGGTCCGATGTTGTGTCACTACTTTTCTATGCGCCCATATCAAACTTGGGACAACATCGGCTACATATATTGGATCGTGCAGTCGCCCAAGCAACTAATGATGCGATTAGTCCCTATTAATGTAATTACCAATCCGAACTATTTCGAGCAATGCGTGGATGCGTACCAGTCTCTATGAATTCGCCGGGACGGTCCGATTAGGAAGAGGGAATTGCTGGTGACAGGCTCATGCTCCGGGACAGAGCGAAGGGATGGTAAGTAGAGAGTCGGCCTTTCGGAGCAGCCGCGGTGCGTTCTTTAGGGCGCTTCACACCAAGATCCGGCGTAGTTGCGAGATTGTTGATTAGATGCATAAAGACAAGCTAAGTACCGCAAAACCAACTGCTCGAGTCGCCGGAGTTCGAGAATTAGTTGGCACATCTAAGCTATAGAAAGGCACTTAAGGAATAAGAGTATGCATTGCACAATCCAGTTTGGGGGAGGGGTGAGATTGAGGCGACTTCAAATTTGATGGATTCGTATCTCCGGGTTAATATGCGCCCTGATTGCCCTGATTTAGGTATCTCTATGCAGGTGGGTTTGCTATTTTCTCAGCTGGGTAAGGATGTAGGTACCTAACCTAACCTATCGAGGTAACAGTGATTGTAATTTTACATTCATTGTGCCCTTAGCTTGTACTTTCCCATAGTAATTTAATGAGAGGGTATAAAGCACAATCATTGTATCATATAATATTGTGTAAAATAACAATTGAGTTGTTTTAGTTCAATGATTGTATTTGCATTATAAGCAATCGTGGTTTCCCTATGTAGTTGAGATTGACTCGGTACCTAACTCGGGACTAGTTGCTGTCAAATCTGCATCTGTTAGGCATATATCCAATCATCGGGCCGTAGTGACCTTGCAAAGAGAAGGTACGGGCGGGATTTGTCCTACATACAACCTTGTGTGCAACTATCTTAATTGAGCCTTATTTGTTTACAGCATTCTCATTCATCATTATCATCATCAAAAAATAACCCTTCAATTGTTTATCGAAAGGTCCGGCACGAGAACACGGAGAGTTTTGGCGTATCTGTAAGATACATAAAAAGATCTTCGGGCCCTAGATCAAGCCGGTGACTTTTTTACTTTTTTTTTTTTGTACCTACGCATCGGCCCGCCAAGCATCCAACCTGCTTCAACCGGTTTCACTCCGCCCTCCCTCGCCTCACCCTCCAGGGTATCGAGTTGAACTCGGACTCACAGACGCAGACGATGCACGCGATTAAAATTTCTTATCGGATAGAATAAAGAATACGCAATAACAAAGAGATCGGGTACATCGGTACCTTCGTAAGGAAGGGAGGTATGTTATTGAGGACAATCTCGATATACTACACGAATAAACGACTCATCACTCACTTACTCAAACACAGAAATCATTCTCATAATGTACGAATACATCACAAACCCGGCCCTCATACACGAGGGCCCGTCGTCCCAAGCCTCCTCCGTGCTGGCTAAGCCGAGGGCGCCGCTCGTTCTCATCCACGACGGTGGTGGCACTACTTTCAGCTACCACCTACTGGATCGCCTCAACCGCCCGGTCTGGGGCATCGAGAACGCCAAGCTGCACGATGGCGGCTGGTGGGACGGCGGAGTTCCCGAGATGGCGGCGCACTACGTCGACCTCATAGCCAAGGTCATCCCTGAAGGCGGAGACATCTTATTAGGTGGTACGTACTACACCGTTATCGGGTAATGCTTGTGAATCGTATTTATGCTAATCTGTTATGCAGGCTGGTCCATGGGCGGGCTACTCTCCCTCGAGATGGCGCACCAGATCGCCATTGCGGCGCGTACTCACAGTAACGGCAACGGCAACGGCAACGGCTACGAGGCGGGCCGCCCAGCGCCTCAATTCCGAGTCGTGGGCATGATCTTCATCGACTCCATCTTCCCGCTGCGTCTCGGGGAGCTGCGCGGCCCGATGCCGACGCAGCCCAGTATCCTGTCGGCAAAGGAATCCCAAGCCATGAAGATCAAGGACAAGGTGAACGTGAACATGACCCACGCGCGCATGATGGTCGGGTTCTGGGAAGTGCCGCAGTGGAAGTGGAGTGGCAAGGACATCCAGGTGCCGCCCACGATCCTGTTCCGCGCCAAAGAGTTCGTCAACGAAGACCCATCCCAGAATTTCGTCGACTACGTCCGAGATTTCAAGCTGCTGGGCTGGGACGAGTACAGCCAAACCCATGGGAACTTCATCCAGGACGTCATTCCCGTGGAGGGCCACCACTTCTCCATCTTCGACATGAAAAATGTAAGTCTTTGTCATAAGTATCTTCGGATGATAGGTGTTTAAATAGCTAACTTTCTCGCACAGCTCGATGATGTCACGAAGAAGCTCCGCAGGGCAGCGGATGTACTCGACCCGCCCGAGTTTTGACGGTTTACGGATTGGCAAGTTTGAAGAATGATACCACCCATACATAGTGCTCTTAGGTAGGCGTTCAGGTTAGACGACGACGACGACGACGATGAGATGGCGTTACGCAGTGACTACGAAGAAATGATTATTTGCTACAAAGGCTGGCTAGAAGATGGCACTATTCGTGCACACAGTCCCTTGGACTTTAGATAGACTATTTCCATCGTGGAATACGAGTACATAACAATTTTACGCGTTGCTCTTCAGGAATTTCGTGATGACCCCCTTTATGGCCTTCTGCCCCTGCTCGAAGAGCTTCACTCGCTGGGCCTCGAAGCCGCCTTCCGCCACCCACTCCTCCGCGTGGCCGACAGCGAACTGCGCGTCTCCCCGCTGCAGCCCCTGGTACATCTGCTCCGTGAACGCGGCGAGCGGCATGCCGAGCTCGCCGCCGTTCACCAGGTCCGGCTGGTGCTTCGTGTCGTGCAGCTCCGTCTGCACGGCCGGCGGGAACACCTCGACCACGCGGATCTGCGCGTAGCCCGCGTCCCGCAGCTGCTGCCGCAGGTTCGTGACCCAGCTGTGCAGCGCCGCCTTGCTCGCGTTGTAGCCCGGCGCGCGCACGAGCGTCGGCACCAGCGCCAGCGACGTGCTCACGAACACGAGGTGCGTCTCCTTCTCCTGGCTGAGCCGCTGCAGGTGCGGCAGGAACGCGGTCGACAGGTGCACGAAGGCCACGTAGTTGGTGGTGAACTCGTCGTTGAAGGTCTGCAGGTCGACGCTCGCGGGCTTGCTGAAGTCGAAGGGCCGCTGGATGCCCGCGTTCAGGATGACGCAATCGATGTCCGGGTGCTCCTTGGTGATGGTTGCCACGAATGCGGGGATCTCGCCTAGCTTGGTGATGTCGACGGTCGCTGCGCTGGATCCGGCGTGCTTCGACACAAACGCATCTAGCCGCTCGCGGCGCCGCCCCGTGACGATCACGGAGGTGCCGTCGCCGTGGAGCTTGGCGGCCAGGGCCTCGCCAATGCCGGACGTGGCTCCGATGATGAGGGCTTTCTTGTAGAGCGGTGCCATTTTTCTTCAAGGTATAAGAGATTTGTTGAATATTCAGTAATGATATGTGATTGTCTGTTGATGTTGATGTGCAGTTCTAAGTTCCAAGACTTCCACTGTAAATGATGCCGTGGTTCTCTAGCCTAAATACCTTAAGGTTAAGAGCTTCTTGGTCCCCCTCATGGTCTTCGGCTTCGGACTTAAATGGACCCCACGATGGCGGCACTTGGTTAGTCCCACTCTCGCCCCGGACGCGACGGATTTTACAGCTTCAACATCATTGCTGTGAGGACTTGCATAGGTGCATGTAAAAAAACAAAAGCAAAAGGTCATGATTTGTAAGGTGTTTCGACTCGTCTAACAATGGAAAAAGCGCGGAGATAGGGGCAAAGACGCCGAGAGTTGCAGACCTGCCTTAGTTAATAGTTGCAAAAAAGGCATTATTTTGCATAAACCTTCGGAAAAGACACCGTACCCCTGAGCACAGATCATGGGTAACGTCATCATTATCATCAAGAGTAACCGTAGCTATCTAGACAAACCCCTCTGATATCTACGCTCTAGCTACCAATATTCTAAAATATATAGAAGGGCAGGTTTAGTCAACCCCTTTCAAACTATCAGGACCAGTTGCTCCTTGTCAGTCCGAATCTTGCTTAGCCACAAACAACTGTGGTGGGGGATCCAATGATCTCTGGAATCTTTCCCGATGCATGCTTCGCCTAGGACCGTGCATTCCCCATTGCTTCTCCGGCGCAGCACTGCAGGGAAGTAGCAAGATTCAAGTTGATACAACGCATCTCCCACCTGAGCGCCACGGGGTATCATGATAACATGTGTAGTTTTGTAGCGAGGATCGTACTCGTTCGCCTTGTACCCAACGCTGGCAAGCCTAAGACCATATTCGGGGTACAGGTACAAGGCCGAAAACACATCATCCCAAACTCGATACGCAGCTAGGGATGGCGGACTGTAAGCAATAGAATCATTACTTACCTGGCTCGAGGTATCATATCCTACGTCCCCTTTCTTTTTACTTTCCTTTTTGGTGGATTTTGTGCTTCCCTTCGTGACCTTCTTCCCAGTACTCTCGTGCTCGTCTAACTCCTTGTGATCTCCATTGGGAGACATCGTAAGGGCGAGACATGCACTCGCGAAATCTTTAATCGAAAAATTGCCAATTCTAAGTCGCTGTAGCTGCCTCCGAACTTCTCCTGTATAAGTCCCTTTGCTGAGATGCCTCGAAACCCCCCCGTCGATAGTGCCCGTCATGATATGGGCGAGGGCCATTGCGAGCTCTGTCTTGGACATCGCATGTAGATCGGGGCGATTGGGAAGAAACTGGCGCAGAAGCTTTGAAGAAACCGAGTCCATGATCTTGGGGGACGTGTTGCGCCACATAGATGGCATGTGAACGGTGTTGGTAGGAGGCCCATCGCCGATGCTAAATATAGTGCCAAGTGACTTTCCTCGGGTTGGCAATTTCACTGATTCCGAAGAAGAGACGAGGTTTCCAAAACCATAGTTCCATTGCTCGAGATTTCTGTATCTATCCCATAGATTCGTAGTTAACCAGGGGGGTACGTTGAATCCAAGATCAGCCCAGTCAACTAGACATGAAGGCATCGACTCCAACTTTGCCCCTAGAGGTGCCCAGAGCGACAATAGGATGACGTCCATTCGTAGCGGCGACTCAAGAAGGCGCTTGGACAGTTCCCCGAATATTAATTGATCGGGACTAGTGTACGTTGGGATGGGAACTAGATCTCTGCCATCTCTTGTGAGGCCGAGTAAAGCATAGACTTTGTCACGCGGCTGAGTTGCCAGGAAATGACAGCTTCTTATCAAAGCTTTTAGCAGTGGCATACGTTTGCCGTCCTTTAGTGCGGTTGACTCTTGCTCTCGAAAATGCTGAATGGCGAAGATCAGAGTGTGGCTACGTTTAGGAAGGTCCTTTAGGTGCCCGTAGCAGGCGAAGAAAGAGCCCAGGTCGAACCAGAGTGAGCCGCATCGCACCGATACTGACTGAGATTTCGCTATCTCCTGTATGATCCAGACACGCTCCCAGTAGGGGCTTGCGAAAAGTTCATACAACCCACGAAGAGCACGGACAGGGTTCGCCGTATGTCTTAAAGCCAGGTCAAAATCTTCACTAGAAATAGAGTCCTGACGCACATCCTTTTTCATTTCGTCGAGCAGTGTATGGGCGTGTCGCGAGTTAGGCGTTTCCTCTCCCAGCCAAACGATGGTTTCTGCGGCCTTCAAATAGACGCGGTCCATAAGCATAACCTGGCGTGTTTTCTCATCAAGGTCATTTTGATTGATACAAATCGCATCGGCCCATATCAAATCTCCTGGCCGCAATACCGAGTGCCTTAGAGCAGCTTCTAGGTTCCTAGACACAGAAACGGGTTCGCCATCAACCGTGATAAGCGTTTGATTCGTAATATCACCCCAGCAGTAGGATAGGGCGTAGTATCTTGGCGGATTGTCGAGTGAATCTGTTACTATTGAGAATTTCAAGGGCTGCTCTTTGGACGGGGTTGCCAGAGCCTGTAAAAACCGCGTTTGGTACTTGGAGGGATCCAGACTTTGATAGTTCATGGTCGGTATATGCTTTGGTATATCTTTTATGTCGACTTGGAGATGAGCTGAGCTAAACACCAAAAAGAATTCCTCTCTAGGCGGACCTCATAATCACTCAAAGTTGAATAGGTAGGTAGTTGACCGCCTTAGAAAATTTCATGCCAGAAAGGATTTTCATCCACATGAAGCATACTACCTAAATGCTGACATTGCAGACGTACCTACGGATTAGTCTCGCTCAATATCACAGGAGCTTCCCGACGACCCCGCACCATTATAGCTGCTAGGTAGTGGGACTGGTAGCCAATGCACACCAAAGGGCTCTGTTCGCATCATGTATAATACTTTACCATTGTTAGAATTTTGATTTTCATTAGAAGTCGGCGAGTTGGTAGCTCAAACAAGCTTCTAAATAGATAATACGCATGAGTAGCGATGTGCTGGCGGGAGACTGGAATGACAATGATGCTTCAGTCTAAGTCCCATTCCGTGGCCGAACGTTCAGTCGAAGAGCTGTCGAGACTGGCAGACTGGCAAAAGTGTGGGCTATCAATCAGTGTCAGTATACTAGTAGTAGGGAAGAATTTCCATATTTGATATTTGACATGGAACTGTCATTTTCTAAAGTCCCAGCCATCAGACGGCATCATTCAGATCTTTAACGAGCATTGTTTCAGTTTCGTAGATGAATTGGGATTTCCATATGAGATATGATGTCATGGTCCATATTTGTGTTGTCTATCACGTATCAGCATAGTCGCATAGGGCTGAAACTTCTCCTCGGTAATCTTTCCTAATCTTTCAATCTTTGCGATTCTAGCGAATGATTCACAGAATTTCTGGATTTCTCAACATATTGCACGACTGTTGGGGTGAGAAATGAAGTGACTGCTAAGTGGCAGTTGTCTTCGTGATGCCCACATCACCAATCATCCACTCAGGACTTCGGAGTACAGGAGACATGATCACAACATCGTTCTACTCAGGACTCGAATCCGGTTGGCTCTCAGGGATATCCAATTGGCATGTGAAGAGGGGGCCGCCCGCCAACGAAAAGGAACAGAAAGCGAGAGGCTGAGAGCGGGAGTACCAATGGGAAGCGATCGGCGATGATTGACGAGCCGATCATGTCACAGCTCCGCCCCTTGGATTTCCGCAACACCGTTGATCACCAACCATTCTGCCATTGCAAATCTACCAATGTTTGCGCTGTGGATCGGACCGGTTTGATGTGCGCCCCTCGCAAGCCAACGAGTTGCAAGTCCTGACGAAGAGCGGCCGCGCCTAGGGGGGTCGTGGCCGGGTTGTGCACCCCCACGGCGGAGCCGAGAGACTCACTGTGGCACCGTGGCAGCGCTCCTTGTTCGTCTGATGTTGTTCCTCGAGCAACGTGTGTAAGATCTACGGGAGGCCGATCCGCTACACAGCACATCTAGTCGCAAGGATAGCACTTGAGCGGTAACCCGTTGCGGCTGAGCTCCCACGGTTCAGTATCAAGTAGGTAGAAGAGATAATCGGGCCCTCGAAACGCTTCGTGGAAGCCAAGTCTACGCGACTTGGCCGACCCGAATGCTCTCGTGATAAAGATGGGCCTGTTCGCGATTTCCACTTGGAAAATCTCCCCAATCCCCCCAACCCCCAACGATCATACACGATGTGCTGAAGGGATGGGCGATCGCAATATCTGTCTCTCCGTAACTCTTCGTGGATCGTGGGACGTCTGTGTTACTCCCGAAGCGTGTATATATCCTGCCTCCGGTTCTTCCTAGCCAGTCGATAGTTATTGTAATTCTCAAGCCATTACATTCTCTCATACCTATTTTTATTTGCTTTCTTGTGTGCCCAGCCCGTACTCGTAAAGATTCGCTCAGCCCGCTTAACGTAAGTGTCACAGGCTGGCTTCCTGCATCTTGTGCTTCTAGCATTTCCACTCGACTAACCTTTTAAATAGTAGCTTAGCATCACCGTCGGACCAGGTCGTCCCCCTCGTTTTTACATATATCATCACGCTAGCATAGCATCCCTTTTCCACCCAGTCGCTTCCGCACAAAACCAGACAACAGACAACATGAAGTCTTTCGGTGCCATCATCTTCCTCCTGGCGACGGCCGGCTCTTTCGTGACGGGCACGCCGGCGTTCAGCCATGAGAAGAGAGCTCTCTTGTCGCACCCCGTCGACATCGCAGCTCGAGCTATGGAACTGGTACCAAGAATCAGAGTGGTAAACAGGAATGCCAATGAAACCGAGAACGCTGCTCGATCTCTAGGTACGACCCCTGAATTCTTCGAATGTTCAAGAGGGTATTAGCTAACATTATTCGAACTTAGGCGCCAGGGCTGCGAACTCTACCGAGGCTCGCTCCCTAGTCGTGCGACAAAGTGCGAACAGCTCCGATGCTGAGGCCGAGAAGCGCTCTAATGGTAAGTCACAAAAACCATGTATCTTCCAAGAAATGAACTTGGCTAACATCTCATCTTCCAGTCCCTATGCTCAGGAGGGCGAACTGGGGAGCCCGCGCCCAGAACGAGACCGATGCTTAGAGAGGCCATCTAGTATTGTATACTAAGTGAAGAGAGTTATCCAACGAGACATGACAGAACAGAACAGAACAGAACAGCGGCGAGAAGAGCATTCGCCGCCGGGCTTGCGGCTTAATGCGCTGGGACTTGAACTGGGTTTCAGGCATAGAGGTGTTTTTCTTACCACCCCAGGAGGGGGCAGATTTGTGCGGGATTTCGGCATAGACTCGAAATATAGATATCCCCGTGTTGTATAAATTGTAACAATATCATGCTGTGTGCCTCCAAGGGCCTACTCTACGTGGTGTGCCCTTTCGTATGTTTAACCTGATCGATGTGAGGGATAGACCGGATATCATATCCGGCCTGCCGCCACTGCCGGCGTGAGGTGGCACGCAAACATGTTTGCTGTACAAAGCGAGTCGCGGCAAGCAAAGCAAACCTTTGATATCGAGATCGGGGTAGGCCAAGGTTTCTCAGCATCTATGAAGCTGTCGTGCAACTAGCCAGCACTCATGACTAGTTGCGCATATTCCAACTATGTATCTAAGCACGGGCTCGCATTGCGTCCATAATAGCGATCCTGTTATTAGATCAGCCAAGTTGGCAGGCATAAAGATCAGTATATTAATAACTCTGCGTACCTAGCATGAAGATAACAAGTATATTGTACTGCGTCCCTGAGCGTTGCAAGCCGCTCATAGTGATATAATTAGCCTGACATCAGATAAAGTGGTGGTTATAGCAGGAGGTATAGTACCACGAAACAGCCACGACCGGTAAGAAGGGTTCCTACATCCAAGTACCGTACCAATCGGGACATATTCTCACCCACCCTCCTGCTCGCGAATTCTATTCCAAGCCACAACGCTGTGACAACCTATTGATCTGGTATGTATGAACTTTTAACGTCATTGTTTGATCTACGCTTCGAAACTGCGATGCGATATGAGCACTCACGAAATCACAAATCATACATAGTATAGACGTGTGGATGATCATGTCTTCATAGAGTACTTATGTATATAGTGTAGTAATAACGTATCGTGACTCTTGCTAGAACCGAGGCCGCGAGACTTGTGTGCATGAATAATGTTCGAATTTTTATCCCTTGTCGTCAGAAGAATATGTACAACTGAGAAGCCGCTCTACAACGCCGCCTTATCCTAACATTTGCACAAGAATTGCCCAACCAATATTGGCGGGATGATGCTAATGGTACCGTGGCAATGGCAACATGATACACAGAAAAAAAAAAGATGCCTAAATGACCGTCGTAAGAGCCCCTGCGGGCTTATGGGGAGAGGTGTACTCTCCCGTGAGGCTGGTATGTCCAACAACAATAAAACTGGTCCATAGGACACGAGTTTAGTACTGTTTTCCCTCATTGATTTTTGTTCTTCGTGGATGGTGGTCGCGTGTCCCACCAATGCTCACCGCATCTCCCTCACGTCGACGGCACTTGGTCTCCAATCGCGCATGCTGCTCTTGGTCGAGGAACCGAAGCCCGGCATGGATGAAAATCGGTTTAATCGCTTTCTCTGCGGAGGAGTCTGGGGTTCGGTTGCGAAACGACTGACACCCTCTTCCATGTTGGCGCTGTGACGTCTGTTGGTGGGTTCTTCAATGGGTGATGAAACAGCGGAGGAGCTGTTGCTGTTGCTGCTCGAGCCGGTGGTATTGGGAGTCTGGTAGATGTATTCACCATCGACGTAGATAGCGTTGCTGACGTAGGCAGAGCGCCGGTGACGGTTGCGCGTATAGCGCTGCTCGAGGCGGAACAGCTCGATCTTGGCTTGGATCTTTTCGAATATGCTCGGCATCTTGACTTGATTTCTCGATTGCTGATCTTGAAATTCTTTCTTTTTTGAACAGTATTTACTCCGAATTTAGTGTTCAATTGCTATTATACGCCTCGGACTAATGGATCGTGTTGTCGCGTGGCTCGATAATTCTCTTTCGATGTCTTAGAATCCAATGTCTTATTAGAAATCACAGGACAAAACGTGTCTGGTGAAGTGTGTATTGTAGATAGTGATCGATCGGATATGTCCTTTCGGCCAATTCGGATACTACCGGTGGGAAAAACGAGTGAAAGGGAACAGTCCTGTGTTCTCCGGTTTATGTATTCGTATTATGTATGGCTGACGACGAATTTCAACTGGTGGTTGGGGGAGAAAAAAAGAGAGAGAAGAGACCAAAAGAGCGAATGGATGGGATGGGTAAGGTTTATGGACAAGGGGAAAAGTAAGGAAGGTGTATCGTAGGTGGTTCTTTTCCCAGAGTCGAAAGCAGAGTAACCTAAAACATGGAGACGGAGTGTGAATAAAGTGGAGATGAAAAGTCAATTGAACAAAAGGTTCAAGGTTCAGCTGCGATTCGCGTAAGCCCGCTAAGGCAGGATTTAGGCCGTTTTGGGTCTCTCTGCCCCTATCACCTTGCTTTCTTAGTGCTTTCTAGCGTCTTTAGCCATCGGGTGAGCCACTAAAAAGCACGCGAGCAGGGCGGGAAATTTGGGGGGCGCATGGTAGGCTAGCACGTTCCTGGCATGGGCGCTGGGAGCATTGAACCAAGATCGTTCTAGCACGTCTTTTCCAGTGCCTTTTTTTCACCTGACTGCCTGATAAGCTTGCTTGTCCAATGTGTACCAACCTGCATAAGGCTTTAATACTCGTTGGGATGAAGCGGCTGCATAACGAGTGCTAACCAATGCAGGGGAAACCACGTTTCGAACATGGGCCGCTGCACACCATTAAAGACGAGATCTGCCAGCTATCTTGGAATTGTTGGGCCTGGCGAGAGGGGAAAAGTCGGCGAACACGCCATGCCAATCCAGAATCTGGGGTTATCTAGAATACCGTATCATGATAGGTTATCTTTCCATTGAAGGATGCTATGCAGGTTACCTACAGTACCTATGTTGTACGGCATAAGACATGCAACAAAAGCTGGATCATGCCGAGCTAGCCACGCAATTGTATGTGGTCAATTAAAATATGCTGGCAGGCTGGGTGGGAAATTCAATTGGGGGCGGAAGGAAGTCAATTCCAGTGAAAAACCCTCCGAAACCTCCAAATGAAATGAAGAAAAGAAACTTTTGCATACGACACCGACATGTACTCGGCAACCTACATTGAGAGGTTACATATGCAATTACATATGTGTTCGGTCATTTAGGTTCATTGTACATATTATTGGTACATGTAATTTAGAAGTTTAATAATTCAGGGATCTACTATGCAAGTCATCAGGTCACCGTCAGCAAATATGCGCATAAATTTCCAAATCAATTGTCATCGAAATGCATTGAATGCCCGGACGTTCGATGCACGCAAAGCCACCGCACAGATAGAATATAATGAGCTGCCATCGCCCACCATTCGCTCTCATTTACCAAGGCATCATAGAGTGCATCATTAAGCGTTTAGGATAGGAATGCATACATCTGTTCCGTTTGCCATTGCTGATCAATGCCTTTCCTGTCCTAAACATCTCGTGACAGCATTGCTGGGATCACAAGTAGCCCAGTAGCATGGCGGTCAACTCGATGCAGAGCTGCCCCCTACATCCCAAAGCTTCTGAATCTGCTCCGCCAGCGAAATCGAAGTTGTGTAGGCCTTCCGCGTCTTGACGTCGTCCACGTGCTCCCTATTCCACTCCAGAACCTCCAACACCATGCCCTCGAGTGTGGTAAACACCCCCGAATACCCCAGCCCGCCCTGCGACACGGGTTTCCTGGCCTCCTCGTCGGACGCGACCAGATGCGTGCATATCGATATAATGCCCGGCTTGAGGTGTCTGATATCGCCTGTAAGCCCCGGCAGCACCTTGCGCAGAAACGGGTACTTGTAAGGCAGCTCGTCGTAGATCTCGACCGCGTGAGCCAGCAGCAGCATAACCACGGGCGGCACCTCGACCGTGCGGAATGGATGCACCGATAGCGTCCCGATCGCGGTGTAGAGATCGTTATACGTGATGGGTGGGTTCGGGTCCGTGACCACGAAGGGCCGGCCCGCACACTTGGCGCCCTCCGTCCATGGTCGAGCGAGTGCCGCCTCGTGCTGCAAGTGCGCGATCGCTACGTTGGCGCCGTGGACAAAGTTCTGCACGATATGGGGCACCCAGCTAGCGAGTTGATTGCATAAGCATGTAGATCAAATCAAATCAAATCAAATATAACTAGCACACAAAACTAAGAGTGTGAAGGGAGTGTGAGACTTACGTTGGCAGCACCTCTCTAGCCAAAGGATTGCCCACAGTGTTGTCTATTGGATTTCCGTAGACGCCATTCGCAGGGCGTATGCAACCCGTACGAAAACGCTCGCTGTTTGCGCCACAGACCAGTCTCTCTGCGATCGCCTTGGAAACGGGATAACTGGCGTAGTACTCCTCGCGCTCTCTCAAGGGAGCATCGAAGTCTTCCACGTCCAGGATCTGCCAGAAATTCTTCGGCGAGCTGGCCCACGGCGCGACGAACGGCTCCACAGGCCGGATGGAAATAGAGCCTGACGACGTGGAACTGAAGATATCTGCGCCGGCGTTGCGCGCAGCTGCTAGCACGTTCTTGGTGCCTGTCACGTTGACTGCTTCTGGGAAGGCGTACCGAAACTTGGACCGCTCCGAAGCTAGGATGACTGCTGCGGTGTGGAACACCGTCAGGGGCAATTGGGCTACGGACGGATGCCACGGACGCGCAAAGGCGGCATCGACCGAGTCGGGTGACGTGATGTCCGTCTGCACGAATTCGACCTCCGCAGCGGGCCCAGTATGCATGTCATTGCGCTCCGTCTTCCGGATGTCGAGGATGCGGATGCTTTCCGGCGGGTTGCCCCGAGCCAGGAGCTGGAGGACGATGAAACCGCCCACGAGACCTAAGCTCGGATTTCTAGATTTAGACAGCGTTTCTTTCTACGAAGCCTAGAAGATCTACTGCTTAGGTATGTTATGTTAGGTACTTACCGGATCCCCCAGTAACGACGTACCGACGCTCTAGCTTCGGCGGTAGCTTGTCCGTGTAGTCCATCGGCTTCTCCTGTAACCTCTGGTAAGTTTCCTTGAGCTGGTCTGCCGTCCAGCGCGGACCCGACAGTTTCCAGACCTCGGCCGGCGTGCCGCTTAGAAGCTGATTCACTCGATACAAGTAAGCTACGAGGACCGCCAGCGCGGTCCAGAAGGCTGCGAATACCCATCCCGTGGCCGACATGATTGGGCCAGCAACAGGTAAGTACTAGTAAGTAATGTTACGTAGACTTTTAGAGAAAGATACGAGGACATGGAACATGACGGGAACCTATTCTGGCGGAGCGGCATTTCTTCTTTCCGGATTGCCCCTCAGGTCCATGCTTCCCATGGAAACCCCATCAGGTAGGTAACGAAGGAATTTAACGAGTACGTTATCTGCTAGAAGGAGACTAACCCCATCGCCACATTGTCCAGAATGACCGGGCCGGAAGAGTCGCCATGTCGGATCCTGGTCATGGCCTCTGGCTTTGGCTCCAACTTCCAGGCTCTCATAGATGCTATATCTACGGGCCAGCTTCGAAATAGCCGCATCATCTCCCTCATCACGAACCGGAGAAATGCACACGCAATTGTTCGAGCGGAGGAGGCAGGTAGGCGTTCTCCCATGCGCGTGTATACAGCATGCAACTAATTCACGACCAGGCATTCCTTGGGAGTACTTCAACCTAATCGGTAACGGTTTCTTGCAGAAGGGAGAAACAGACCAACAAAAAGTAGCCGAAGGTCGTCAAAGATATGATGCTGCATTGGCCGCGAGGGTTCTATCAACAGATAAGGAAAGGCCTGAGTTGATTGTTCTCGCTGGTTGGATGCATGTCTTCTCAGGTGCTTTCCTAGAACCTATCGAAAGGGCAGGGGTGCGGATAATCAACATCCATCCGGCACTACCCGGTAAGTTCGACAAGGTCATGCTGGGTCCGGCTACTCACAATTTACACAGGGGAGTTCGATGGAGCTATGGCGATTGAGCGAGCTTTCGAACAGTTTAAGGCTGGGCGACTAACACGCACGGGTATTATGGCCCACTACGTAATTGATGAGGTGGACAGGGGTGCTCCTATCGTGGTTCAAGAGATTGAGTGGAAGGGAGAGGAGTTGGAAGAGTTGAAGGAGAGGATGCATTTCCACGAGCACGAGCTGATCGTGAAGGCAACGGCGAAGGTGGCCCAGGAAATAGTGGAGGGCAGGGGAACGTAAGCCCCGAGACGTCCCAAAATCCTTGAGCTGTAGGTATATGTCACTGCAACAACCTTCGGTATGAAACTAACATGCACCTTATAGGAGAACATGGTCTGAGATGTTGTCTGTGGGTGGTTTTATCTATTGTTAAAAGTCATCTATTTACAGGGGTATCTACTGTACATTCAAACCAAAAATCATGTCGAACCTCCCCTCTCCCCTCCCAACCGCCCCTCCACGATCGCCTTCTGTATCCAATCGCACCGGTGCCCGACCAAGCTATCCGTGCCCTCCGTCCACCCGTCGTACGTGAGCTGCAGGACCTTGGCGTCCGCCCCGTAGACGGGGAACTCGCGCGGCGGCACCACGGCCGACTCGTGGCCGGGGTTCGGGTTGCCCAGCTTGACGAAGGAGATGATGTAGTCCTGCAGCTGGTACGCGAGCGCGGGGTCGACCGGCAGCCCGTTGTCGGGCGTCGCCGTGTCGCCGTTGAAGAAGACGTACGGCACGTCGCCGGCGTGCCACCCCGGCGGGTACGCGAACACGTAGTTGTACGTGTCGTTGCCGCGCGCCTTCGCCAGGAACCGCGTCGTGCACGCGAAGTTGACGTGCGAGGCGAGGAGGGCGGCCCGCTCGTACTCCGTCGCGTACGGGTACGCCAGCCGCGGGTCGCCCGCCCCGATCGCCGGGTACAGGTGGTCGTCGCCCAGCAGCGTGCCCAGCGTCTCCAGCGTCGCCTCGGAGAAGGTGCGCGCCGCCCACGCCCGCACGTCGTCGTTCGTCGTGATGTCGGGCGGCAGGAACGGGATTGACTCGTTGGACGTGTGGCTTATCAACATCTACGTCGGGTGTGTTAGCGCTGCTCTGTTTCTCTCCCAGCCGAGAGCGATGCTTTACGGACTTGGCTGTAGGATGGATTGGCTAGGTAGGCACTTACTTTTATGCCGAGGTCTATATTGCTGTAATACAGCATAGCCTGCGGCAGATCCCTTATGTACCGACCGTCGGGCGTGGGACCGAACCCGAAAGTGCCGTAGATCGCCTCGGTGGAGACGGCTTGGTTGATATTGCGCAACTGCTCGAAGGGCCACTCGCGTAGGTCCTTGGCACCTTTGATGTCCTCTATTTCTTTGCCGGAGAGCTCGGACGCCTTCTTCAGCACCGCGTCGTAGACCTCGACCTGGTCGACGTTGATCTGGAAGCCGGGGGACAGAGGGATTGCTTGTTGGAACGGCGCCGGATACCCCTCGTCGTACGCCGTGATGTGGTGCACGATACTTGCTGCGCCCGCGCTCTCGCCCATGACCGTAGTCCGGTTATTGTTGCCGCCAAATATAGGAATGTATGCTTGCACCCAATCTAGGGCGTGCTTCTGGTCGAGCAGCCCGATGTTCGGCATTATGTCGCTTCCTAAGAAGCCGAACATCCCCAGCCGGTAGTTGATGCTGACTACAACGACGCCGTCGTGCCCATTGAACTGCGACCGAGCGATCAGGCCCGCCGGGTTACCGAACAGTTTCTTGTGTCCGAAGGTAAAGCCACCTCCGTGGATCCACACGAGGACCGGTGCTACAAAATCCATTATCGTTAGCATCTCTACCATCTTGGAAACATGTGTTGTCGTCTCCATCAAAGGGAGGGCGCTCTATTACCGGTAGGCCCATTAGTAGGCACTCGATTGAAGACATCTATCGGTACGTAGACATCTAACACCAGACAAGCCTCCGTCTGGCCGGGCTGGTTATTCAGCATGTTCCCTATGATCTCGGGATCGACCCCCTCCCGCTCTGCGATAAGGTTGATCACCCACTGCGGATAGGCCTGTGGGCATATGACATCGATGGTCCCATTGTTGGTCATATTACTTGCGACATCTATGGCCCGGGGTTCTCGGAAGCGCAACTCGCCCAACGGCTGGTCCGCGTACGGGATATTGCTAAAAATATAGTATTGGCCGGTTTCCTGAGTTTCTACGCGTCAGTGAATTTCGCCCTATCGCGGAGTCTAGGGAGGTTGTGCAATAGCAAACGTAGTGTTCTCTCAGATGTGATATGCCTGACGTTATGTTATCGTTAAGGGATGAGCTGAAGCAAGAAACACGTACATTCACAGTTCCTTGATGTATCTCGTAGCCGAGATCTATTTCTGGATGCTTGACCTTTTGACCAACGGCTAGGGATAAGAAACTTGCCCAGGTCAAAAGGCAGAGCCACGAAGATATATTTGAGATCAACATTGTGTATGCTGGATGGTTTCGAATATATTATGTACAAGTGAGGTGGATATGTACTCTGGCTAGAAAATAGAAGGACAAAAATATTAAGGATAATAAAGGAGTTTCTGGTATTGTTGATGCAGAAGAGAAGAAGAATCAAGTACAAGATATTCTTCGAGTAGGCGGTCTTAAGTACGCAGGCTGTTAGGTACTATCTGAATTCTATGAACCACCTAATGAAATATAAGAAAACGCACATTTTAAGATACTGCTTGGTTCTGATAGCTATTGAGTGTTCTTGATTGCGTATCTACGTATTCGCTGTGCGTAGCTGGGCTTAGTCTTGAGCACGCGCGCCTTGATATGCTCGGCAGTCGAGACATACCAGGCAGGACATCATCTCATACGGGACTGGTTGAACGCGGCATTCCGAGGACTCTTATCTTGGGAAACATGGTCATTGCCAATTATGACACCCAAGAAAGCGAGTGCTAGTTTGCGTTTGTCCGCACAGAGGAAGGTTTAGATATGACATTTAAGCCAATACACAAGCGAAAACTTACAAAGTCAAGACGACAAGTCTGCTAGCTCCTACTATGCCTAGAGGAGCCTGTCATATTCAAGGTTTCATCATCGTGATTTACACTTCTACGCCTCCTGCTCATGAACTACCTATCTATTTGTGATATGGGCGAACCTTGGGGAGCACGGGGCGTACTCAAGCTAGCGATCTGATGGGAGGCCTTGGCGCCTTCCTAGACTATGCCAACAGAATTCAGTAGTAAGGTGTCTATTGAATTATCCTATTGTTAACTTTGAGTATGAACCTGGAGGGACGCCGCCCTGTGCGGGAGCATGGAAAAGGGGAGGGTGCGCTTATCATTGTCTGTGTACAAGTTCGGACACAGTGAACATATCAGCATCAATTAGCTTCAGTCCGCGCACGTCAGCACTACGATCAGCTATTTACTATAGCTGGAGTCTATGAGATTGAACTGACGGCTTAATTGACGTAATTGCATGAGTTTAATGGTTACGAGCTTGGTCGTTGATTTATTACAAGTGCCCCTTCACTGAATTAAAGCTTGGAGCGATTCGCTGCCATTACCTATGTACCATCTAAGGATGGCCGGTCCAACACCGGCAGGCCGTACTCGACAGCTCTTCCTTTATGAACCTATTTCCACTATGGCCGAGGTCGCTCATCGTTGGCGGTCACCTCCTCGCCCACATTATCAACAACGTCCGCTTCCTTTTCCCCATCCGAGTTGAACAAGGTCTCTTGCGCTAGAAAATGCGAGTTAGGGGAAGATCTATGCGGGATAGTGAATCTAGACTTACCACTCCAGAGCTCTGAATAGAGACCCCCGCGGTCAATTAGCTCTTTGTGCGTGCCCTGTTCGGCAACTCTTCCCTCTCTCAATACAATAATCAGGTCGGCATCGTATATGGTTCGCAGCCGATGGGCTACGAAGACGCTCGTCCTTGCCTTTTCTCGTAGGATGCTGTTGATGTTCTGCATAAGTGCTTGTTCGGTGTGCGTGTCTAGTGCACTCGTTGCTTCGTCGAAGAATAGGAGTGGTGGATCCTTGAGCAGGAGCCTCGACACTGCGAGACGCTGCTTCTCTCCTCCACTAATCATCATACCCCTTTCGCCCACCTTCGTATGGTATCCAGCAGGCCAGCTTGAGATTATCTCGTGAATGCGTGCGCGTTTTGCGGCGGCTATAACCTGGGACTCAGGTGCCGACATATCACCATATTTGATGTTGTGTTCAACGGTGTCATTAAACAGAGGAGTGTCTTGCGGGACGACACCAATGGACTTGCGCAGTGATTCTAGTGTAACGTGGCGAACGTCTTGGTCGTCGATGAGAATGCGACCACTCTCAACGTCGTAATATCGGAAGAGGAGTCTTAAAAGAGTGGATTTCCCACATCCGCTCGGACCTACGATAGCGACCTTCTTACCAGCAGGGATAGTCATTGTGAGGTCTCTCAGAATGGGGCGCTCTACGTTGTAGCCAAAATTGACGTTCTCAAACTTGATCTCGCCGCCTTTGGCAAGTTGGAGTGCCTTTGCGTCCGGAAGCTCTTTGATAGAAACATTGACCTTCTGTAAGTTGAAGAGGGTCTCCATATCGAGAAGGGATTGTCTCAGCTCTCGATATACAGAGCCTAGGAAATTTAATGGGACAGAAAGCTGAAAGACTAGCTGGTTGACCATAACCAAGTCACCAACTGTCAAAGAGCCGTTCGCTACGCCACTTGCAGCGAGGTACATCATTGCTGTCAGCGCACTCGAGAAGATGATGTTTTGGCCGCTGTTGAGAAGAGCCAAAGAGGTCTGGACCTTAATAGAACTCTTTTCGTAGTCATGTAGCGCCTTATCGTACCGAGCAACCTCGAACTTTTCATTGTTGAAATACTTAACCGCCTCGTAGTTGATCAACGAGTCAACTGCTACTGTGGAAGCTTTGTTGTCGGCGGCATTGGCCTGCCTTCGGAACTTTGTTCTCCAGGCTGTAGTAAATATAGTAAATGCGGTGTACGCGGTCATGGTAATGGCAGTGATGGCGGCATACTTGGCTCCATATTGCCACGTCAAGATGCCGCATACCATGCCGATCTCCAATGCCGTGGGGAAGATGTGAAAGACCATACTCGTAAGTAGGAAACTAATACCCTTGGTACCTCGGTCGATAGCCCTGGTCAACCCACCAGTCTGCTTGGTGAGGTGGAAGTTCAAATCCAAGCGCAACAAGTGGTCGAAGACGTTGCAAGCAACTCTTCGTATGGCCTTCTGCGCGACGGAAGCAAACACGGCATTTCGCAATTCTTGGAAGACGGTGGCACCTATCCTCGTGGCGCCGTATGCTAGTATCATGCTCCCTGCGATCACTGCAGCATTGCCGCCCGTCGCGCCCACGTCAATGTTCATAGCATCTACAATGCTTTTGAAATAAAAAGGCACTTGCACATTCAGTACCTTGGCCCCGACCAGCAGTGCGATGGCCAAGGATACGCGCACCTTGGTGCTCACGCTATCCTTTGGCCATAGGTAATGCGCCATCTCTTTCATAATCGCCCAATCGGCCTTCCGCTGCTCCTGCGCGCTCTTGTCGATGGCGGCGAGGGGGTCTTTCGGTACGGTTGCTAGCTTCTTCGGCGCATCGGAAGCAAACCTTGGCCTACCCGCATCATTCCTCGAGGTCCAAGGCCAAAGCTGCGGTCGCCGTAAAGAAGATTGGGAGGTGGCAAATACTCGCGTGCTGCTGCGCGTCGACGCGAACCAAGGGCTTAGTTGGGGTCTGTTTAAACCGAGACAGCCCGGGCAAGGGGCGGAAGCCCGGGCGACGGTTCTGACAATCATGGCTGGGTGGAAGGAAATTATCTAGGAAGCAGTCATGTTGAGTGGTCACGAGTACACAGTCGTCCTCTACCGTTGAACTCGATGCGGATGCGGAGTTAGCGAAGGAAGTTAGGGAGGCTTCTTGGACGTATTAATCGGCAAATCATTTGAATCGGATGGCGTGGGAAGTATAGGAAATAATTTTCCGAGTTTTCGTACGAGCTCTAAAGTGTGTGTTGGTTTGGCAAGAATGAAAGAAGGGAGATGAAGATAGATGTGGATGATGGATGGGGGATGTGGAGGGGCTCTACGTCAGATCAAAGAAGCATTGCGCGACCTGAAGGTAATTACTTAGCAAGGTTTAGCGTCTCGCGTTTAGGTAGCATTTCGCGTATCTGATAGGTAACTCCGTAACTCTATTTATTATCTCCGATACCCCCGAACCTCATCTATGTACTGAACATGAGGAGCGCAGGATCAATAGAAAGATCAATATCAGAAAAATCAAAACTATCCAACTCATTCACAGCTCCCTGGTCGTTCATAACTCCCTGATCATTCACAACAACTCCCTGATCATTTACAACTTCCTGATTGCCATCCTGACCATTCCAAGTGTTCCCAAAGTTTGGAATAGCCCAATTATTCTGCAATGGAGCAGTCTGAGTGTTAGACAAGTTTGGAACATTATGAATGTTCTCGAAACTTGGAACATTCTGAACGCTGTCCAAGCCTTGTACCACAGGACCTCCACCAATAGTGTGACCACTTTGGATTATAAGGCCACCACCAAAACTCAGACTGCCGTTAAATTGGTATATAGAGCCATTACCGTTGTTGTGAATACATTGGGAGCCAGACGGGATGTGTATCGGGATCAATGGTGCTGGTGCTGGGAGTCGATATTTGATCATTGTGACCTGTTCACTTGGCTGCTGAATTTCCCGCTTGTCTCGTCCCGTCCACCGCCCAAATTCTTCGAACCCTAGCTTCCCCAGGAGATTTCGGAACCGGTAGTTGTCGTGATCAGCCAGGGTGCAGAGCTGCTCTCGAGCTAGACATCCGAAGGACTCGCCTCCAAAGAGAGATGAGACCAGGTGCATTTGCGGAGCCCGCGGTAACTCCCACCATGCACGGATCATGGCCTGGAGGAACTCCGTTGCGTAGCCCTGGCGCCAGAATTCTCTCTTGAACTTGCATCCAATCTCGGGCCATCCGTGAACACTCGCTTTCGCGTTGATAGTACCTTCGCCCATGAACTCCCCGGTCAAGGAGAAAGCACCATACGTGAACACCCGGCGGCCATTATCCGACAATATAACCCCTAGTGCCTCCTGGGATTCTTTTATGTTATAATCTGGCCTGCCCTGTGTTGTGGTGATCATGACTTCTCGTTGCGAACGTAGCTGGTGAAATCCCGTGAGATCGTCCATTCTCAGGGGCCGGATGAACAATCGGTCTGTTTGAATCGGTGGCCGGTTTAAGGATTGTGGAAGGGGTAAAATTGGAAGTATGGTCATCACGGGGCCCTTCCCGGGGACCCTCACAGGGGTACTCGAGGAGATGCTCTCCTGTGTATCTGGGTGGTTCATCTTGGATAACAAGTGAAATATTTATTCGTCAATGTGTAGAAAGATAACTGATCCAGGACGCAATTATGTTGTTTGTGGTATGTTTCTTCTGCTGCTGTGTGCCTTCGTAGTAACTTATTTGGTTAGGAAGGGTGCGTATGAGCTGTGTACGTCAGGTAAATCTCTGGACGGAAGCACCTTAATATATAGATATTCGGGTCTAGAGGTAATCTGTAGAGTGATTTAAGATTTGAGAAATGAGTTGCACTTGCACGTATTAGTTAACCCAGAAGCGACATATCTAGGTAAGTTTACAAATATGTGTCATCGTGCTTGGACTGTTGAGAGAACGTAATACCTACCTAAAAAAAAACCTAGGTACAATAGAGAATGATGCGTTTAGTGAAGTAAACAGAGCCGCGCTTCCTTCAGACCAACTTGGAAGGTGGCTATGCAGTGAATGGTAGCAGGAGGCATCCAAATCAATAACTCTAACTACCTATTTGGCAGAAGTATCAATGGTAAGCTAACAAGAGGCTATGAGTTTGGATTTGGATTTGAGACGCTAGAGCTTTCAACCTGTCATACTATTATACATACTTTCTCATTCAATCATGATTCATTCTTATCTCGTGGCACGCCGTAGGCCCACGAGAAACCGGCATCGCGTGACTGGCTAGGATGACTTAAGCTTGAGTTTAAAACGAATAGGTAGGAGTTTTTAGAAAGAAAGGGGGGCGGGTTTCGGGGATAAATATGGGTGGGTCACTTACTAGTTGGCCAACCAGATTCGAAAGAATGCAAGTAAACGCTCAAATAGGGCTTACCGCTTCGGTAAGAGAAGGAAATGTACGCATGAATATAGTTTAGGGTGTCGTGATTTTCGTTCGGACTGTAAGTTTATGCAGGGATTAGTACAACCTCCCAGGTGCATCTGAGTGTTCACTAACTAGTACGCTTTGATGCCATTCTTATACCTCTGGGCCATCTCTGTCCATCCACGGCGTTCAAAGAAAGTTTCTAGCGCAGCTGCAACTTCCATGTCGTTCATACCGAATACGGTAAGATACACCTGGGGTTCGGGCATAGAGTCATCGTGGTGGAGGGTGTAGTTGGCCATACTAGGCAATCGCTCGTCGGGAATGGTTCCTAGTGGTAGGTACGGTGCTGGGTAAGAGCGTATGCCAGGAGGGATCTTGAGAAGATCCCAGAGTTCTCGAATCATCTCCAGTCCAGCATATGTGGATTGGTCATTGCGACGGCCGCCAAGTGTCCAGAGGTCTGTCATTGCATCTAGGGAAACCATGCGTTCCAACAGGTAGATCTTGACGCGCGACTTATTGGGGTCAATGAGATCACAGGACAGAAGACGCGGAGAGACGGTGCTATCGGGCCCACTCCGGGAGTGCACATATTCTTCCAGAATCGAAAGGGCAGGGGATATGGCTTGGTACCTATGAGAAAGTCTGCGGACCGAGTCGAACATCAAGTCCTTCGCCGATCTTCCTGTCGCAAGGGCCTTGAGAGTAGGGTATATATAAACCTTGAGAACAAACTGGCCTCCCTTGAGGTCCAAGGCAAGTTTGTTCTGCGTCTTGATCTGATCTTTAACCATGTCGCTCTCCAGGAGGTACGCTGATTCTTCGGAATTAAGGGTGAGGTCATTCTTAAAGTGGTTGAACCATTCCGTGTCGATGTGTGGCTGAATGGCTATTAATTTGTGCAGACTGTCCCAGATAGCGTGGGTATTGAAGGGGTCCTTAGTCGTGCCGGTGGCAGCATTGATAGGCTCGTACGTGTATCTCACAACTGAGTTGGAGCAATTGAGACTCAACTCAAAGGGAGTTCCAAATCGCGTCAGGATACTCAGCCAGCGATCTCGTTCATTTATAGGATAGATGCCTAAGAAGGGAATGATATGCTTCTTGAAGACTCCGAGGTATCTATACTGGTAATGAATGTCACAGCATGCGACTTGTAGCATCTCGGCAAACATCGGCGCCGTACTATGCCACCAGAGCTTCTGCTCCTCGTCGGGAAATTCAAAGATGTCGCTGAGGACGTTATAGACATCTTGATTCGAAGTTTTCGACATGGTAATCAGAGGCATCTTGGACATGTTCCTTTTAAACTAGAATAGGATTCAAGATATGAATCCGCAGGGACAATTCACAGGTGGAAGGTGGTTTTTTTTGTATCTTCTTAATTAGGATAAGTCCCCAACCATACCAGTGTCCAATCTAGGAGTAATATAACCCATCATCTGATCCTTGATGACTGTCGTGTGCAGCAATAAGTATCAGTCCAGTCTTCCGAGACAGCTAGTTTGCTACTTATCCTGTGCGTTGACCTACGCGTTGAGTGACTGAGTTTTGCGTATAATCTACCTACTGGCGCCGCCTGCGTGACTTATGTATATGTGCGGGTAAGTAATAGATTAGCAATTCAATTCCCGGAGGATTGTGTTATGCATCGAATGCTCTTAGCTCACCGAGAGAGTATCGTGTAACAGGTAATTACCTGGTAGTTATCTAGAACATTATTGGGTACCTAGGTAGGTAATTTACACTGTAAATCGACGATCAAAGCAGTATTCGGTGATGGAGAGTTCCCACGTAAGATTCCTTTCTTCGTTGCCCCATTGTTCTGTGACAAGGGCGAATTGTGGTCGCTGCAACGCGCTTTGTGGACGATATCTTTACTGATTCCCATGCTGCAATGATGATTGTTGCACGGACAATAGTCTAGGCATGTTATTGTCTAGAAGCAACAGGGCATATAACGTATAAAACTGGCTGGGGAGGCAGATCCTTGGATCTAGGTTGTCCCTTATTGTTTGTTCTGGGAATAATTTCATCTGGATTGTATCAGGAATACCTACCCAGATTACCTTGCACAAACATGGCACCCTACTTTCCGTTCCACTTTGACTTTGATGCCACATCTATCTCGCCTAGAAGGCCGCACGCTGCATCATCAGAAATGCTGAACAGTCGTATTTATCACCTATTTAGACGAGACCAGTCAGATCAATTAAACCCCATCGCAATTACAGCTATTGTATGTTTTAGCATCCTGTTCATTTTAGCGGTCGGGACCTGTCTAGTTTGTCATCGGAGGGCACGTCGCGCGAAGAGACATCGAAACAGCAGGAACAACAACCCCCAAGCAAACGCTGGCTTGAGGGAGCTAGAACTCCGTCGCTACCGAAAAATGCACGAGGATGTCGAGGCAGGTACTGCGGGCAGTACCTCGCACCCTCTGCGTTCAAATCCCAACCGCAGCAAGGCATCCCCTGCAAGTTCTCGCATCAAGACCCCTGCAGCCGTTCACATCTCAACAGCGAAGGCCATGCCTGTAGTGAATGTACGCGATGGTCCGAAGCCTATTTACGTAAGTAGGGCTTAAGTCAGGAGCATCGCAGAATGAACTTGACTAAGATGCTCGGGAGAAAAGAAAACGGGGGTTTATTCTTGAACAGAATATTACATATATAAGTGCTTTCAATTTATAATCATCATTTGAGTGTAACTAGTGAAGTCATCCGATGTCTTATGAACCTATGCAAGCCCTAAGTACTTAGTCCCTCCTAGGTTAGTTCGATCTTTAAAACGACTTCTGAGAAAGTGGTAAAAATAATTCAAACAGGTTGTAATAAAAAACAAACGAGTTTTAAAAGATCGAGAAAGATTTCTTTTTTTAAAAAGGGGGGCGAGGGATCAATAGCTGGGACGATGACGACGCTTCCTCAGCTTTTAGCCCCTATTTCTGCACAGCCTTAGCACCGCCACAAAACTAGCAGAGGATATCTTCTGCTGAAGGTATTAGGGGCACGACGATTTTTTTACTGACAAGAATACCTATATTCAAAGGGGCGGAAGTCCAATTTCAAATTGTAAACATGTTCGGGTTCTCTTGTCACAGTGAGCAGCGTGATTGGCATCGTCGACGCGTTCCCTTTCGGGATCCTCGCCGATCGGGCTAGGAGGCCTATCTGCCTCCTGGATACAATTGGTATCGTATGGCCGATGCTTGTACTATTATTGGCCCCTGGAAGCGGATGAGAGCAATTGTAAATTATAAGAGACGTGGTAAATAATGAAAATTGATATTCCAAGTACTAAATGCATAGTGACTTTTATCCTAGCACAAACTTACAACCCTGTTGCTTTTTTACTGCAGATTCCCTCTGCATTTACCCCTTTGAATTCAAAGGTCAATTCCCTGAACCCCCCTTTTGAGCCATCTCTTGCTGTTCATACCTACCTACCCAGGTACCTAGGTGCCTATACGCCCTTCTCATATGTCATCTGCCTAGCATCTTCTCATTGAAACAACTAATTATATCTCGTAAATTCAAAATGCTTGGCGAAGGTAGGTATTTTGTAGTCTAAACCGATTAGACTATTGCTTTCATCCCAAGGATCGCCATTCCGTTGTCTACGATCTGTCGCGCATGCTTGTATAAAACAGTCTGGGCTAGGACGGCTTCCTCTGATTCCTCGGCATCTCCGTTCTTTCCCTCTTCATCATTATCGCCCTCTTCATCGTCGTCTTCCAAGCAATTGCAAAGTTCTTCGCATAGACGAAAGAGGTATGTAAGGACCATGGACGGCTCATGGCTCTTATACGCCGCGTCTATGGCATCCGGGTATTGGGCTATGAGTCGAATGACTTCTGTCCAAGGGTCTTCTTGAAGATGGGTGTAGTCAACGTTAGCAAGAATCGCTTCGTCGGAATCTGACTCTTTGATTTTGGCGCAGAGCTTTGCGTAGCAGAGTTGCAAACTAGGACCTGTCTCGCCTTCGAACGAGACAAGCGGCTTCCCACTGAGGCTGTAGTTGGTATTCCTTTTGCCGAGTCCACAGAATTGAGCGATTAGAGCGGTGTTTCCCAAGATCTCGGCGGATTTGTCCGTATTGTCAATCTCAACAAGGTCGGCCTGGTCGAGCATGGCATGAGCATCCTTGGCTGACTGATCTAGTATATCGCCAAGCAGATGAACTTCGCCTAATTGTTGTGGTAGACCTTGTACTTTCCCGAAGTTCACATGTTCCAGCTTCTCCGCTAGGTCGGCTCGTCCCATGTACCTAAGTGCTTGGAAGACCTTCTGAAAGTGGACGTCCTGCTCTGCTGCCACTACGTAAATCATCTTTTCAAATGAATACTTCTTGTCACGGTCAAGGACAGCAGCGATGTCTCGGAGGAGGTAGGATGTACTTCCTGTTCGCCCTCTCAAGACAGAAACACCGAGGCTTTTGGGGCCGTGCTTGCTGTAGTCGATAATCCAGGACCCATCGCTTTCTTCGTAGATATCCTTTGCCTTGAGAATGGACTCGACTTCTGCAATGGACTCTGGACTGACCTGAGACTCACCGGAGTACTCATCGAACTTGATGCCGAGGCGCCCATATGCCGTTATATAGTAGGCGATAGTAGCATCTCGAATCCGCTTCCAGAAGTTGATTTCTTCTGGTTCTCCGTCCTCCATCCTTTTAGAGAAGCCATCCCGTTCTGCAAATATCCCTTGTCCTTCGATTCTGGCAGTGTCGTGGCCCTCGTCACGAGCTCTTCGGCTAGCCTCTTTCTCCGGCTTAAATTGTTCGCTGATTCCTTTGTAGACATCGTAAAGATGGGCCATAGGGTTCTCTTCGAATCTCTCTTCAGAGCCAATCTTATTCCATCCAACACCAAGGAGTCCAATCTCTTTGCCCCAGTCTCCAAGGAAGTTCAGCCTCACTACATCCCACCCAGTGCTTTCGTACAGATTTGCAATCTGTGCACCCGTAATCGTGCTCCTGAAATGAGCGCAGTTGAACTCTGTTGCCAGGTTGGGGGACGAGAACTCTACCACTACTCTTTTGGGAGCAGTATTGGCGCAAGATGCCGGGTGGCCCTCCAATAGTATACCTCGCCCATATTGCTGCAGACGATCGTTGACGTAAGTAAGTATTAAACGTGGCAGTGTCAAGGTAGAGAAGATAAAACGCAGGTGTACGCCATCCGGTATCGGCAGTTGAAATAGGGGGGTCGACGGGAACTACGAATCACAAACTAGTGAGTTTACGCTATATGTAGGACTTATGACGTGTGTCACCTTAATAAAAGCCCCCTTAGCTAGGTCTCTCGGGGTTTGACTTCTCCACTTCAGCTTCGGTAAGACGAGGGTGAGGTCACTGTTGTCTTTGATATTTGCACTTTGGATAGCCTCGTATGCTAGACCTGCTTGACAGCCGAGTACCTCCGAAGCCGTGCTTGCTAGGTAGCTCTTGTATATATCAATGGGCTTCCTTAGGATATCCGACTGGGGAAAACGAGGCACGGGTACGGCCACGCCAAGCGATCTAAGTATAGCCTCGAGGCCGTCGATAGAGAACGTCGTCATTGTGCAGAAATATAAATGATAGGCAGTCGCCCCGAATATTTGGGAAAGAAAATTCGGTTCGCATAGTCTAAGGACACTGGTATTTACTCTGAGAATTGCCCCGCATGAGATTTCCAATGTGACCATAATGTCCCGTCCCTAATATTGGGTAGCTAAGATACCTTACCTACCTACCTATTCTGCCTGTTGGGTACCACTGCGAGCTGCGGTAAGTCGTTTGGGACCGACGCGCATCATTTGCTCTCAGCCATTGTAGATTATGGTGATAGGATGCCCCAGCTTCAGCATGTCCAATCATTTATATAAGATATGACGTATACGACAGGGTAAACTGCAATGCTTACACGTGTGACTTCTGTCAACCGATCGGTCGGTATGTTGACAGGTCATTAATAGTTTCAACTGCATAGCTCCGTACAATATATCTTAACTTGTAAACCCAAATTATCGTTTCAGCCTTAAAGTTTCAAACTCACCATTCGTCAGCGCTTTAACCAAGTCGAGTAAGTCAAGTATCACGAAATGTTTGACTTGGACCAATCAAATCAGGTATTTTTAGAAACGCGAATTGATTGGTTAAATTTACGACCTGGCTTGACTAAAGGTGGGACCATGTCGTTTGAAATTAATAACTGAGTCTTGGCATAAAATAACCCTCACTAGCCACACCAGCCACACCAGCCACAATTGCCAAGACTCGGCTATAAATTCGAACTCCGGCTGTGGGTCTGGGTTTAAGTGGGTATATATGGGTCTCCATAATCTTGAAATACTTGACCAGGTAAAACAAGTAAAAAAAAAATTTAATTGGCTTGAACGAACTGGTAAAATAAGCGACTTGACTCGAACTGGCCAGGTAAGTCGAGTCAGGGCCAAGTAATTACTCGACTTGGTTAAAGCGCTGCCATTCGTTCATTTCAAGTTTAAGTGTCATGGTAATAATGCCTAATAAGGGGACCAGGCTCTTATGCGTTGCCTTAGCCGGGCGGATTTTAGTAGTGGCTGTGTGCTGATAATCTCAGGTTGTCACTCGTCGTTTAGAGGAATCGGCCAGTATTATCGACGACAGAACTCAATACGACCTGAGTAGAGGTGCCAACAAAGCAGATGGATGTAAGAGGGCAGCAAACCTGAGAAGCTAGCCGAACTGATCTCGATCTTTCCTTCGGTCGGATGGCGCACACAGCTTTTCGGGGAACACCCGATATTCCTTTCAACGAGGCCATTCGCGGGCAGGTGTACATTCGTCTCACATATTCACCGCCATATTATCATGATACAGAGAACCAATAGCTCACGATTGGGCCATAAAAAGACTACTGACAGCTCGGAAGAATATGCACTTTGCGTGGCGAGGGTTGGCCTGACATGCTCCTTGGTGGTCATATATTCACGATGGCCCTCTACTCACTTCCACAGCCAGCTACGATGTTTGAAACCATCCCCACTTATAAAATCTGCATGTAGAGGCCTTCTGGCATGCATGCAAGAACTTTGAAGCGTTATGGCTTCGTCTCCAGGGGCGAGTTTTCCCCACCAGCTACTTTATCGTTGGGACCCAATCTTTGACACCCCCCAAAATATAAGCGATCGACATGATGAGCCTTTTCTTAAAGTCAGAGATGAGTTTGACACAGCTTCAGACTTTATCAACTGTTTCATGCAGGTTTTTGATGAGAATGACTTCTGTCACCATGCTACTGATACGGTGGCCAACTTTTGTGCAGGCGCAAACCCCAATAGCTTGAAAGACAATGCGAGTGCGAGAACTGACCCCATTGCGGTACTTGATGATAGCAATGCCTTGACATCGTGGGAGCTCTATGAAGCTTTAAAATCGCTATTTGTGAGCAACGAGAACCTGAAAGGGAAGGGAAAAGAGAACAATGTTTCCATACGGCAAACTACAACACAGAACAAGGCATCGAAGAGAGGCATACATCGCTTGTAAGGAGTTGTTATTTCATATTTTCTAAGCCGCAAGCTCATTCATACCAGATATATTGCAAGCTTGAATCGCTGGGCTGTCATCGCTCTCGCGGCGAATGCACCAAATCACCAAGCCGGTATTCTGGGTGAATTCATTTTCAACCACCTACAATTCGATCCACTCATTAAAGCAAAGATTCTAGTAAGTCGCCTATCGTTTTGTATATGTGTCATCACATGCCGGTGGCTAACATCGTTAGCCTGGTGGATTTCCTGTCTTTGCGCTCGAGTTTCACCTGCCCTACTTCGCGTTGAGGAAACACAGATTGCCACAGAGAGACAGTCGACGTTACGCCAATGGCGATGAGTTGAGACAGTCACAAGATATCACGTTCCTTCGGACAATGGACAGCAAGGTTGACAATAGCCTTACTGAATATGTCTATGAAGCCAAGCTATCTTGCCTTGTATCTGGATCAAATCGTGACTCGTGGTCTGCTTATCTCTTTAACGACTTATATTTTGAGATAGATGAAGACTCCGAGAGTATCCTACACTATGATGCCCAAGAAGGTACAGGATCCATGCTAGATCCCCTCACGGCGGGCAAAAGGTCGACCATCGTGTCCGGTGATCCACGGGAGTATTTCCTCATAGTCCTCGAGGTCCGTTTGGGGCTGGTGAAGAAAGAGTGGGAACAATTGTTTATGGTTGTCGATGGGGCCATCCGAGCCTATGTAAGTCAACCTTAATGCTTATCCTGAAGCCAATGTCTCAATTATTATGAAGGCAAGGTGCTAGCTAACATTGATGCTAGAAGAAGGATTATTGGAATAAAACCTGTTCCTTAACATCATGTAGGAAAGATGACCAGACGGCCTATTCAGATGCTGATAGGCAACGAACCCAGCTACGGGAGGAGCTCCAAGAATGGTTGAGACGAAGTATTGAGATTTTAAGAAAATTCATCAGCCTTTTAAACGAGTACAGCAATGAATGGAACTTATTTAGCGACACTGGATTCAATTACTTAATGTCCACCGATGAGGCGAAACATCCAGCTAGATTGCACAATTCTCTTGCCTCCGTGCGTCAGCAGGTTGCTGACTTGAGACGTCTTCTCTTTAAATTCAACTGTACAATGCGCTTGTGCGAGGATATGTCTCGTGATGTAAGTATGATTGAAACTACATCAATTATTGTTGACACTAAGTCCAAATAGGTCAACCTTCTAATTGCTCACGAGAACAACGAATCAGCTCTGTTCCAACAAAAAACAGCAAGAGACGTGAAGGTTCTTACATGGATCACATTCGTAAATCCTCCAACATAATCCAAACTGTTACCAGGGAAAAGTCAACTGACTGTTGAAATTATCAGCTTTCTCTGCCCTTTGCGTTAGCCGCTAGCCTTCTCAGTACGCAACAAGGATTCATTCCAATCACACCAAGCTTTGGGGCCTTTATAGCATCGATTACTCTTTTAGAGGCATTGGTGTGGCTCGTCCTGGGTGTCCTGCGTGCAGTACTGCCTGCGTGGTTGGGATGGGCTCAGAATAAAACTAGGATGGGTACGACACCAGGTTGCGATCAGGAATAGGGGCATAGATGAGATTGAGCTTCGACAGCCGGAAGGATTAGGTTAGTTATCCGTCTACAAAAATTGTTTCCGTGGATACGGTAGACAACCATTTTCTTGACCTCGATGCGGTTTCTCTACAAGGCTCATATCTACTAGTCCCCTTCTCTATACGCGTTACCACATTTCACTTGAGACCTGTTGACTGTTTAGTACCGGGTTACCAGCGTGGAAGAGCCAATATTCCAACAGTTTGAATTTTTCCAGTTTCTGACGATACATGGCATTGGTCTATAATATCAGAAGTTTAATTCTTCCCACCCTCTTAAGCGCCCACATAAAAGTGAATCCTCTACCCATAATATTAGAAACGCACCACAGCTTCATCTCAACCATTGCAAGTCCCCAATTCAATTTCGTACTTGGATCTTATCCACCCTGCAGTACGCGCATCTCGGTGTCCCACAGTTCTCACATGGCTCGACATGTATGTTCATTCTTGGGTGGCCGCAAGAGCACTACAATGAGTTAGTAGATATTACGTGTTCCTTGGAATACCTGGCGACAATAACTCACGCAGGTCCAAATCCACACCCAGCGCTTTCTCGGCTAGTATATCGTCGTATTCAGCATGTTGCGCTCCCTTGCCGAACTAATCAGGTGTTTGTAACTGACCATGGGCGATTGTGGCTAGGACTAAGGCACTTGATGTCGCACCAAATTCTGGCTTGTGATGAGTCTTAGTTAAGATTGATTTCAACCGATTCGTCATTTTGGGGTGCTTAAAGTAAGTTAATATCGAATATTAAGAGAAGACATGATCGCATCTGAACTTCAACGACCATCTCGATCCTCGGGATGAATATACCTACCATTGATGTAACGAGATTAGAAAGGACCCTACCCTCGGGTAAAAACCCTAGATCGCACAATCTCTTGACGTGTTTCAACACCCCTCATATAGTACCTAATTAGTAATCCCTGCTAAGACCAAGGTAGCTGACAAGTGACGAATCAGAATATGCCATAGCGTTTTTCTTTTTCTTTTGCAACCTAAAAGACGCCCATGGCTGCCCTAATATTGATTAAAAAGGGAAAATAAAGATATAGGAGAACAGCGAAGAACCTGCTACGTATGGCAATATCTACCTAGAATACCGACCTAATCATCAAACACAGCATGCGAAGCTCAGGCCGCTGTAGGTGCACCAATGCGCAAGAGACACGCAATTCGATCTCCGCGCCCAACAATTTTGAATAGTTTAGGTACACAAACACATTGTGAATCGTTGAGTCGCGTCAACTCCTTCGCAGCTATGGCGTATATTGTCCCGGAGGTGGCAAAGTCAATGTAAAGCAAGAATTAGGATCTGATTTGAAAGACGAAACTTAATCCCATAGATCGGATGTGGACGTCTTTCAATAATAGAGACGTAAGGCGCAAGCCACCTCCAATTTAATCTTGGCCGGTCAGGAACCGCCCCCCTGAATTACATTCCGGACTCAGAAATGCCCGGTTTTTAGTGATGAGCGATATAAATGTAAGGGTAAATTTATTTCGCCGCGTTTGAAAATATGTTGAGTACTGTATGTTACACGTGGTCTCGGTTTTTTTATCATCACCGATGTAAGACGATAATACTGATATCGTGACCTTTTCGTGCAATGTATTCTTCGGGTGATTGCCTCGGAAATTCTTTCCGAAGTGTATGGGTACCCTGATTTTGCCTCATTTTAGCGGCGTGAAAATCATTACCGTGATGAGCATCGAGTGTTAGAATCCTAGGCCAACAATAGGAGCCTTGGGAGAGAAGAATACCCAACTAATAGTGCTTATGTTAAACAAGGGGTCACAGGCCCAACGACGCCTCCCAATCTGAGAGAGGTATTTCTTGGCGTGTTTAATAAGCTGACTAGAACGGGTATCCCCAAAGCTACCACCGGAAGTGCAGATATCCTCGGGTGTCAGCGATACAAGTCCTTGAATGATAGCTTAATGTTTTTGGAATCATCGAGGGGACGGAGTTTCTAGTACTAGACACGAACAGCACGGTATCCGGCTTCAGCCTTAATATAACGTGGGATGGTATGACCTAATGCCGACTAGCATGGATAAGATCAGGGTTATTAATTTATATAATTAATAAAGGTTTTTAATTTATTTTAAATTTATTTAAAATATATTATTTAATTATTAATAAAAAAATAATTTTATAATATATAATAAAATTAATAATTAAATATTTATTTATATTTAAAAAATATAATTAAAATTTAATTTTATATAAAATATATAATAAATATTAAATAATATAAAATTATATTAAATTTTAAATTTTAATATTATATATATTAATATTAAAAACTTTTTTTATAATAAATAAAAATATTATAATAATATTTTATAAATTTATTAAAAATAAATTTTAAAAAATTATTTAATATAAAAATAATTAAAAATTTTTTTTAATTATTTTAATATATAATATTTAAAAATATTTTTAAAAAAATAAAAAAATTATTTAATATATATATAATAAAAAAAATATTTATTATATATATATAATAAATTTAAATAATAATATTTAAATAAAAAATTTAATTATATTAAAATAAAATTAAATATAAATTAAAAATTATTAATTTATTTAATATAAAATTAAATATATTATAATAAATAATAATAATTAATTATAAAAAAAATTTTTTATTATAATAAAATTTAATAATTTTTAAATAATAATATATAAATTTATTAAAAAATTAAATTATATTATAATAATAAAATATTATTTATTTAAATATATATTTATTAAAAATTTAATATAATTTAAATTATTAAAAAATTAAAAAATATATTAAAATTTTTAAAAATTTTATAATTAAAATAAAAAAAATTTATATATATAAAAAATTTATTTATAATTATTAATTTATAAATAAAATTTTTTATATTATATAAAAATTTTTTTTTATATTTTTAAAATTTATATAATAATAATATTTAAATATATATTAATTAATAAAATTAAAATTTTATAATTAAAATATAATAAAATAATAATTTATAATTATTTTATTTTTTAAAAACCTTTACCTTTATCGAATAAAGTCTTATCGGCTTATCCGAGAATAAATTTTTTAATAAAATCGATATAAATGTATATTCCATTTTTCTATATAACTGTACTATTCTAGCCTACAGCGGGTTACCGGATAATTTTAAGGGATCCACCCGAATTCATAGTCGTTCAACTGATCTTCTAATAACTTGATTATCAATAGGACCAAGAACAGCCAAGATGCACGAGATGTCAGTAGAAAGGTCAATATAGCACGTTCAGGTACTATAGTCTCTTCAGCTTCCCCATCCACGTTGAGTACGGCGCGTTCACAGCAGCGGGGCTTGGTAATTAACATAGCGTGCAATCGAAACATCATCACCGAGTCTTTCCGCTTCAGCATTATTGTCATCCGATTTACCATCGCTCTTCGTACGGGAAGCCTCTTCGTCTCCAGCTCCTATATACCCGCTTCGCAACGCGCTTCCTATCTTAGATCCAACAACTCAGCAACCTATCTATCATCATAACAGACGTTTCCGCTTTCACATCCGCAGAAGTCCAAGTAGACATCCTGCCCTGCTTTTTTGATGCCGCGACTCGACACTTATTCGCATATCCCCGCGTCACATGCTGTGTCAATTGTCTCTGTACTCCACCTGGCCTTATACAGTCTTGGAGCCTTTTCTCAAACCCATTCACCGCACTTAGGCACGGTATTAGCACATAAGGCTTCTACTCTCGACATATTCCGCTCGACTGACAATTCCATCACTGCTCCAACATTCGAACCCGCATTTGGAGCTTCGAGTCTCCTTACCGTGTGCTTTCGCTTTGCTCCACGACGGCTCCACGACGGAGTGGTTTTTGACACCATAGACCTAATCGCGCAAATGATGACGTTATTCAGAGGGACGGTGGCTATCTTCCAATTTGCCCGCCAAACCCCTAATTCTGTGCCTAGTGGGACAATGCCTAGGTACATTGATCTAGGTAGACTTCAGGTCTGCTAGTGCTTTTCTGGATAGGACCCTGTACTATGGTTTACCCTGACCATTCCTTGCTCGATTATCACTATGGCGAACCAATCCGGTCACCAACTCAAATACATCCACTTGCTCGACGGAGACAAGAACTGTATCACAGTGGTAATAGGCGCGTCGGCTAGTGCTAAGGAGGAGCTAGGTCTCAACTAGGCGGCCTTGTTCTCTCCTGCGTTTCTGACCCCATGGATTACATTCCAACAATGTCATCCAATGGCCCGGTGCAAATGTGAGATCTGCCAAGCGAGACTGATCGTTGCCAATGCTCTTCAGATCCACAGCCACGCTCCATGCGGAACTAACATGTACGGCCCTTCTGTCGATGGCGCCATCTTACGAGTTTTGCCTGGACAGCTCTTGGCAAACGGCTCTTTCCACAAGAACATCAGCGTTTTGCTCTAGTATAATATGCTTGAGGGACTTATATTCACCAAGCCGACAAGATCACGGATGACTACCTTAACTCGTATGTTGGTCCAAATGACTATGAAACGGGAAGAAGTTCATAAACGAAAACTTGAACGCTAATATTTCCAATCAGTACCCCTCTTACGCAGACCCAGAAACATTATAGAAAGCCACTTCTGGCCAGTCCGAAGATGGTGCGTTTAGTATGGGGGAGTCTTGACCCAGCAATGTGAAGTCGAAGAATGCCTTGATATATGTATTTAAGATCTTGACTTGGCGATTGCCATCAATGGGCCCGGCAGATGGATCCGTACCTTCAATCGTTTTCCAGAAGGTGTCGTCGCAGAGATCATGATGTGTACTTCCGTTGATGGAAATTTCCCTCACGTACCCCGTCTGCTGCGAGAGGAATACCTCCCACGTAACATCCCCCGGTTCTCCGCCGATTTGATGGCCTTCACTAGCTAGAAAAAACACCGGTTTCCTCACGTCAGCATCGGTACTGTTTGGCCTGCCGAACACAGTGCCGTCCATGTTCAGCCCCGAAACAAGACGCCCGTCATCATACAACGAGCCCAACGCTGCAGCCCCTCCTAGCGAATACCCAAATGCACCAATGTGGGTTGTATTGATCGGTGCTTTGAGTTTCTGAACGAACTCGGGGAAATACTGCAGGAATGCAGCGTTATCCACCAGCCGGGTCTCATAGATAGCTTCTATGAGCTCAGGATCGTTGTAATCAATATCCACTCCGAAAACGCCGGTTCCGTTTGGATAACGAAGAAAAGGTTGTTCAAATGGGTGATCTAGTCCGATGATAGTATAGCCGTACGAGGCCAGTCCAGAAAGCAATATAGTACTACCCTCGACAGGGGTCCCTCCACCTCCAGGGCCGAACAAGATTGTCGGGTAGGGCGATTTCCCTATCGGGCCCTCGAGAAAGGGAGCATCCTTCTGCAATGTCGAGGTAATCGAAGCAAGGACACCGGAAGAATAATTCCACGAGTTCTCGTAGAATGCTGCTGTCTCAGGATTCAAGTACGGATGTGGCACAGCTTCTGGCTTCTGAAGTGTGGGGTAGAAGACGGTAGCCAGGATCGCCGTGCTGACATTGTTCGGCGCCCAAGGGTCATTTGAGTTAAAGTGTTCAATCGTATGCGTAGAAACACTGACTTGATATGGTCCCGTAGGCTGTGGAATACCTACTGCACGAGTGGCCGATACTTGAAGACATATTAAAGCCCCAATAATTGCGTTGAGATAAGTAAATAGATGCTGAAAACAGGTTATCTTCATTAAAGCTGCCATTATGAGTGGATATAGGAGGCGTAGTTGGGAGGTTGGTCAAGAGAGATATTGCGACGTGAGATCTGCGTAGATTGCAATCTTCAGGACTGGACTAATATACTTTTATAGGCTCCGGCTCTTCCGAATGTAATGTTGCAATCATGCAACCAGTTTCTAGATGATGACTGGCTCGTCATCATGCAGTCATCTTATAGATTTCGTGATAATTGTAGGCACAAACTTAAGCCTCTTTCCAATTGAATTGGCATTGTACTCGGATTTGCATTATTATACCGAGTCGATGATATTTTATTGCAGAAGTAAATAAAACACGAAGAAACAATATACCCCCTATCTACCTACCTACTAGGTAGGTACTTGCCAGACAAGACTGGAAGTTAGTCACGAGGTACCACGTGACGACCAACACTGTACATGAGTACATTGGTAGGTAGGTATTTTCGAAATTTATTATACACACCCGTTTTACCCTTCAGAATCGTATTACGTGATAGTACTTGATGCACAACTCGCCGCAACGAAGTACATCTATTCGCCCAGGATACCTCAGCTCAAGAACATTACATAGCTTTCCGTCCAACCACAGTCACAATTTTGCCATGATGCACTACAACACCCTGCTCCGTTTCGTTCACGGCCCTTTTGAACAAATCCACCCATGATTCTCTCGTCACAAGGGCCTGAGGCTGATTCGCCTTGGGGGGAAAGAATACAGCGAGTTCTTCCCAAACCATCAAATAGTCTTCAGTCCAAGCCTTCCAATCCTGCTTTCGTGTGTTTGCCAACTGCATGTGAACATTTTCAAACTTGTGCTCCTTTACATGTCGGTCTAACTCGCCTAGAAATGCGAATGTAGTACCCCTTGCTTTTCCACCTGCTTGCAGAATTTGCGCAATGGTATCACACGCAGACGTGGATATTTCGGGGGAAGGCGACTCGATAAAGTACGTATCAGCCCGTGACTCTTCCCATTGAAGCCACCCGCCAGGCTTCAGGAGGGCCAGTGCGGTAGAGAGTAAAGGAGTGAGATTGGAGTTGACGATGATGCTCACGAAAGCCCGCACATGGACAATATCATAGGTACCTATCATCTCTTCAGGCAATGGCCGCGCCAAGACATCAAGCTTCTTTAAAGTCATTGATTGTGGGAGATGGCTAGATGCCGGGAAGTTGACCGGGTTGACATCGTAGCCGTCCAGCTCAGCGGATATGCCCTTGCTAGAGAGTTCACGATCTAGGTCGCTCAGCCAGACGCCATTGCCACATCCAAGATCAGCAACCTTTAATTGCGTAGTGGAAGAGGTGGAATTTTGGACATTTGGTTCCAGAAGGTAGCCGAGCGTGTTCTGGAATAGAAGATGTTGTAAATGCAGGCGTGCGGAGGTTCTGAAGTTCCTAGCCGGTGCAACCCAAAATGTTGAAGGGTTATATTTCTCGCTGTCAGGAGAGGAGTTCGCCATGTTTGAGTTCTTGTCGAAGTATAATTTTCCTTTCTGGAATGTAGGGGATCTAATGATTTGCTTAGAAGGTACTACGAGCAACTCAAATTTTAGAGATGAAGAGGACAAGGAGAGACTTTAATGCAGGTCGTGATGTACTTATTTTACCGCGAGATAAATTCATCCCTTACCTATCTATCTACCTCCCTAGGCTTCCGTAGGGTCCGGGAGAGGGTTAGCTGCTTGAGAGCAAGGGATGTGTTACCTAGTAGAATAGAGAACTTGACAAATGACTGGCACGGGTAAAAAGATTTAGAACAAAGCCAAATTATGGTATTGACACTACCTAGGTAGTGATCCTCCAGGATTCTACCTTGAACCCTTGACCAGTATCGTACCAGATTATAACACAAAGGATTTGACTCAAGTGGGAACATATAAGCACTACCTATGGAGGAATTTTATTGGAATAATCTGATTGTTATCCAGGTATATCTACCTTGGTAGACACTAAGAATGAAACCTTGTACTTTAGAAAGAAGCCACATAAGTGAGCAACAAGCAAAGATAGTATATGGATATTGTATTACCATCTGTGTCAATACCAATGGAAAGCCCATAATATGGCTTCAACATTTATGAATTTTATCACAACTCTCACTGAACAATTCTAATAAAGCAAGATAATTCTTGCCGCATTCTTTGATTTTTAGCTAGCTCATGCATCCGCCTGTTCTCTTCGCGCTCCTGAATGAATGGATCTATACATTTCATAACATTTCATAACATACCAGTCATCCGGGTCATCAAAGTTTATTTCGAAAGTTTCCACTAGTTTTAGATCGTAGTCGTAGCTTTGATCGTATGAAAGCGTTCTATAAGCATTGTTGATATAAATTACTTTCCGTATTGCCTCTCACTTGTGTCTTTTCAGTATCTCTGACCTTATCAGGGTGGTGTAATCTGGTTAGATGGCGATACGAAGCCTTTAATTCAGAATCATCGTATGAAAACGAGGTAAGCCAAGCACGTGGTAGTAATTTGATACGGGAGTTTGCAGGTGCCGCAGCTTAAAGTCTACCTTCTAATAGAGTTGAAGAGGTTTGGAATCAAAGTGAGGAAAATAAAATAAAATAAATACAATGCATAAGATAATCTATAATATAAACCATTTGAGTAAAACGGCACAGTGTTTCTTATGGAGTTCACATTGCGAGGAGGAGAGCAAGACATTTTGGACGTTTTATTTAAATGGGAGAAGAAGATACCTTTGTTGCTATTTTTGTTCTTGAAGTTATCTGCTTTCTGTTAGCTGGCCGTCCATTTTCTAAATTTACCTTTCGGCTTCAAATGTTAGCATCCCAAGGAAAGCGAGAAATGAAAGAAAGTGCGTTGGAGTGTATACCTGCAATGCCCAACGGATAATTACGAGCCTCTAGGATACGGTGTCTAAGAAGGATGGAGGTCCTTAGGGGATCAGACGCTGGAAGTGCAGATGCATAGTTTTATATCAACTGTCATAACACAATCGTTAGGATAATACGAGGGACTGGCAATGGACCAGCGAATATCCGGTAAATAGGGAACGAATGACGATTATGGAACTAATATTTGCTATACACTGCTCATATTCCGGATAAAGTCCCGTTTACCAACCACACCCCTGAATGACTTCTACCGGGAGGTGGTAGGACACATTTATGGACACTTCACTTTACTATATACAGCCATAATATTGTAAAAAGCTTTGTCGGGCGAACTGCGATTCCCTGTGCACCTCCACGGTCGCTCAAATTCAAGGAGAATCAGGTTAGGTGGGAAGGACCATTATGAAGGCAGCCTCGGTTCTATCTACCCTAGCTGTGGCGGGCCTTGCGCTCGCCCAGTCCGCTCCCGAGACCATCCCGACGATCCTCGGTGTTCGTGGGGCCAACTCCGCCGGCTGTTTCTCAGCCACGAGCATGAATCTAGCGCTGAAGTCCGATAGTCTAAGATTCGACTTTGCCGACATGCGTGCCAGCGTAAACCCGACCGACCAGTACGATAGCGAAGCAGCGATATGCATCATGTCCATCGAACTCGGCGCTTTCCCGCAGGGGTGGCGCTTCGCTCTGTCCGACGTCACGTATACTGGGCACGCGAGACTGAGCGGAGGGGCACGCGTGGAGAGCTTCGCGGCGAATTCATACTTTCAGTGGGAGCACCTCAAGAACAATGCCGCAATTGATCAGCCTACTGTGAAAAATGCTTCTGGCTCGTACTTGGTAAGCGTTGCTCATCGCCAGCAACTGCCATTGTGACCCAGATGGAATTTCTAACATTATAATCGGTAGATGGACATCCCAGAGGCAAAGATAAACCTTGGAGCTAGCGGGTTCTACGACCAGGACTTCACGTTCAACATTCGGAACAACAACTTGGTCTGGTCGCCCTGCTTCACAGGTCAGGAATATTCGTATGACGATAAGATGCAAGTTCAATTCCAGTTTCAAGCCTACTTGACGAAGGCGGGGTTTTCCAAGACTGGGTATGGCGTATTTGGTCGTTCCGTGGGTCCGGCCTTGACGGCAAATTTTAAGGTTGTTTGGGAGAAGTGTGATCCAGCGCAGAGGAATGCTTGGGGCCAATTTCGCATGGGTGATTATGAGAGTTGTCAGCGCATAGACCCAACGGGTGGCAATAAAGGACAACCTACCGTGAAGTGGTAATAAGAAGAGGCAGAGGAAGAAAAAGGAGAGGGGGGGAAGAAGCACGGAAGAGATATTCAATGCAGGTAGGATATCAATAGTACGTCAATTTTAGAGTAAGAAAGTTGTCACATTCTTCAAGAGCATGGGATATTTTATCTGGGGTTGAGTATAAATATCCAATAATCAAATGCCTAGCCCGTAGGAGAGTGAAACAGTGGACTGTAAGAAGTTTCTTGGTTCTAATTGTTAACGCATACCTATATACTAGATACCCACCTCGAATAGCAATACTAGACTGATTCAATTCTAGGGAAACCTGTTTAAAAAGCTGTCGCCCATTCGGGGTAGATCTCTTGCTCTCGTGGTATTGAGGCCACGTTGCGGTCGTGAACATAGTCCTGCAACGAGAGGATCTGATGCTGGCTCCGTTCACCCATCTCTATACCCCTCTTCTGTATATATCTCGCAAACCCTATTGTCTGCTTCTTCCACTCCTCCTTTGATATCTTTCCAGCAATGTAGTCGGCATAGATCATTGCATCAAATGCAGCCTGGGAGGTAGAAGCAACGGTATGAGGTCGGAACCCGGCAAGAGCATCGCCTATAAGCACGACCTTGCCACCAACGTACTCGTGTTGTGGACTGATCACGTCGGTTACGGCCTGAACAAACGGTTTGTTGGTTCCACAAACTACCTCTGCGAATTGGGGTGGAAGCCGTTCTCGCGCGAGCTTTCTCTGCTTCTCCCAAGCGTTTGGGTCTGTCACGCCTGGCGGGACCGTAATCTGCCGACGTCGCCCATCCTTGTCCGTCATGATCTCCTCCAACTCGGCAGAACCTGCGGGAAAATTGGCATAGTAGACGAAGTTTATGAGGCGTTGACCCGGCTCGACGGTTCCATCCTTTCCTGGAATCAAGTATGCCAGGATCTGGACTCCAGGGCCATGAAAGAAGGTAAATCGCTCGCCAAATGCCTTCTTAGCGGCGTCACTAGCCTCACTTTCAATCAAGGTCCCGCGAAGGGCACAGTAGCCGGTATATTTTCGCTCTACCCCGGGCTCTAGAATTTTGCGTATTGTGGAGCTGGGTCCATCGGCACCGATGAGAATATCACCAAACGTGCTGCCTTCTACCTCTTGGCTCGTTTTCCAAAACACACGAATGCCATCCCCTTCCTCTTCAAATCTTGTGACTGTGCGATCGTGCAGATGCGTCGCTTGGCCATGCGTCGGGTCTGGTTCTGGAACATTGCAATACGGGCTCTCGATACCATCGTAGTTAGCGCGCATAAGGTAGTATGTCAAATCCCAGGAAGTCATATTCTGCTCCATCTCTTCCTTGTGCACAATGCTGCCATCTTTGTCTAGATATTGTCTCTTCTTAGAGGTGACTGCGAACGGTCGATCGCATCGGTTGTACCTCTTAAAGAATTCTAAAGTGTCACCCCCTGCAACTATTCCAGCCCCTTGGTCCTGTAGTAAAGGAACTGGGTTCCGCTCTAGTATCGTGGTATCATGGCCGAGGGCCTTCAATGCAAGACCAGTCGCAAGGCCACCCAGTGAACCGCCAACCTAACCAACATCGTCAGCGGTGGTATCTCTCAATTCAATATCCGAACATACTATCACGAAATGGAGTTTTCTTGACCCCTGACTTCCCGCTAGCTCCTCAGTTGATGGAATAGCCATGGTCAAATTTAGATCGCATCGACAAATTGCCACTAAAGCGAGGTACTCATGGGGGTTCCGTTGTTATATATTCCCTCGGCAGTTCTTGGAAATAGATATATCCCCGTTGACTAATAAACGTCCGTCTTTGAATTAGCCGGAGGGGTGGCCTTTATGGAAGGCCAAAAGTGACGTCACATCGACATAGTAAGCCGTCGCACGGCAGATGACTGACTCGAATACACTTATTTGCTTGTGGATTGGATAAGGGAAATTTTGATTACGATATATATTCCTACGCTACATGGGTTAGGCAGTTGATACTTGTTAATTATTGACCTTGAGTCTTCATACTCCTCAGCCGCCTTACTAAACTATCCAACTGTTGACTATCATCCCGAGAACACTTAGTTTACGATATCTACGAATGCCTCCCAACAGCTTTACTCTCTGCCCATTAAATAATTGTTGAGATCTACAAACCAGCATGTGAGTTTGTATCTAAACTTCATTATTTTTTAGCATGTTACTGAAATCTTTATGAATTAATCCAAATAAAAACATCAACATTGCATTCCCTGCGTCTCTTGTGTGGGTCTAGCGGTACTTAGGGATATATGACAATATCAGATATAAATAGTTGGTTTTAATGTGTGGAATCTTTATGACCGCGAATTCTTTCTCTCCTTTACCCCGGTATTTGGACCAGGATAGTTTCACTTATATTTCATTCACCCTTTCATAGATCTTGACTAATAATGAAAATCACACCAGCCTGTCTATATATAGAGAGAATAATTATGTCCGGTGGCACGGAGAAAGTTGGTTTATAAAGTCTGTTGTTTTACTTCACGGGTTAGGTTACTTGCATGAAAAACACAGATACCTTTAGGTACCTACCTACCTACCTAGGTATGTTAGCTATGCCCCAGAATATTTCAGCATTCCTATACTATGGACGTAAAGACATCCCCCTTATTGTGCAATTAACTAATGGTCTTTACAGATTGGCTACCTGGGTTGCTATGCTAATGTTACCTGGCCGGAAACGCCGAGATACGGCACGACTCAAGAGAGCTATGGATCCGTGTCACTGTATCAATCCTTTCAGTAATTTTTCCTTACTCTTTGGGCACTTACCTCGCCTATATTGTGGGTATCATATCCGTCCTCTATTGCGGGAAACAGGGGTATTGGTGGCGATGCCGAATAGTTGAACCCTCTATGCAGAAGCTGCAGTTTGCACGTTGTACCTGCACAAGTACATATATCCCATTTGAGACGTCCTAAGTCTTCCTATCTTTCCTGGTGCCAGATGCAGATCCTGTTCATGTTTGCTATTTAAATAGCGCGGCCCCCAAACTTTCGTCATGCCATAAGCCTGAACAGGAATTGACCGACCTTCCCAAAGGGGTCTTCGATTATGGATTCTCTAGATGGCTTCCAGCCGAGGTTTGTATCACCGAATTTGAAACCCAGCGACTACCTATAGATAATGCATAGGTATAGACTTCATGTAAGTCAGGTTTGTGCTAACGTTTATAAATTCACCCGCAGGCCGTTGTATGTTATATTTGGCTCTCTGTAAGTCACTCGTATATCTGCAAAGGCCATTCCCCTGGGCCTCGTCTGTTGGAATTTGAAGAGTTACTATCTCAAGTTATCGAAATGCGTTTTCATACTGTGTGTTTAGTGCTTGGCACACTTGCCATCACAGGAGATGCTGCCCCTCGGCCTCAAAATTTGATCACGCGACAGTCTGTCAACGATACATCTCCAGCCTGTCTTCCGCAGCACGATGACGACACGCAATCACGAGTAGACGAGGTTGCTGCGAAGCAGGAGGGCTTCGTGTACGGACCTTCGCTTATAGGTCAAGCTGCAGCATTCCCCAATGGCACTCTCGGTAATGCAAGGGCTCAGTCCGACATGGACCTCTGGAACGTGGATAGAGAAGAAATAGACAGCGCCGTCGCTAAGGACGTAGAAATCATCCAGAAGGCTATCGCCGCTGTGAGTTCCATTCAATAAATTAAAATGTGAAATTTAGTAACTAATAGTTACGGACTATTAGAATGGTGGTCTGAAGAGTCTAGATGATTACATCAATGTTCTTTATGGGGGCGAATGGGAAAACTCTAACCCCCTTGAGGAAGCACCCGGTATTATGACCAATTACACCCAGGACCTCCTCTTTAGCATGGAGAGGTTGAGTCAGAACTCCTATCCGCTTCAGCTCGTCAAGCCTTCCTATCGCCTCCCGTTCCAAGTTCCGGATGGCTTGACAGAGAATATCGCAGGAGTAACGCTTGAGACACTGCATGCAAGTGGAAGTCTATTTGTCGTCGATCGTAAGGGATTTTTTAAGAGATTACTTCAAGGTTTTCATCACTAATTATAAACAGATAGCTATCAAACCGAGCTCGAGAAGACTACCGTAGAACCACAGCGGTACGGTGCAGCCTGCACTGCCTATTTTTACATCCACCCTGAATCCAAAGACTTCATGCCATTAGCAATTAAAACTAATGCGGGGAACGATCTCATATACACTCCACTTGATACCCCTACAGATTGGTTGTTGGCTAAGATGATCTTCAACGTCAATGACATGTTCCACTCGCAGATGTTCCATCTCGTCGCTACCCACGACGTATCCGAGGCTGTTCACCAAGCCGCGCTCCGTACGTTGAGTGAGAAACACCCTATCATGATCATCCTCGAACGTCTGATGACCCGAGGGTACTCCTCAAGAATGTATGTCTCCTTTACCCCTATTAAGCCGAGTTGGATGCTGACTTCCATAGTGTCGGCGAGCAATTGTGTTTCAATCCTGGCGGTCACTGGGATCAGTTGTTTTATATAAACAATATTGGGTACGCCTTTCTTCATCAACATGACATAGTCGAGTATCACTGATATCTTCATAGCTGCAGACAGTTTGTCACAGATAACTGGCCGACTCATGGTGCTTTCCAGAGTGGATACCTGCAAGCAGACCTCCGAGCCCGCGGACTCATCGACGAAAAGGACGAATTCAAATTTAAGACGTTCCCCTTCTTTCAGGACGCTCTCCGAATTAAAACCATTTTCCGCGAATTCTTCACCGCATTCGTAGACTCTTACTATGCCTCAGAAGACGAATTCAGTGCGGATTTTGAGCTGCAGAACTGGTTCGCCGAGGCCACGGGTGATGCTCAGGTCCACGACTTCTCATCATCTCCCAGTAAAGAGACTTTAGTCGATGTCTTGACCCACTTTGGGTTCATCGTTAGTGTTGTGCACCATGGATTAAACGGCGGAGACCCCGTAGGATCGAAAGCGACGCTACCTTTTCATCTCAATGCGCTATACGCGCCCCTCCCAACCGATAAAGGAGTCACTGACTTGCTACCATTCCTGCCACCCCCGGACAACGCAGTGCACTACATCGGTTTCCTTGCCACATTCAACCGCCCGTTTTACCGCACTTCGAACCGCACCCTCGAGTATGCGTTCTCAGATGACGCTCTACTCCAACGCCTAAACGATGGAACAAGAAGCGCATCCGCAACCTTCATGAAGAGTATGCAGGACTTGAGCGCAGAGGTTCGTGCCAGAGGATTTGATGAAAACGGATTGAGCTTGGGCATGCCCTTTGTCTACAGGACACTAGATCCTGGCTATATCCCCTATTTCTCCGCCGTGTAAGAAATTTGGAGAAGAATTCTTTAAGAAAAGGGGGCGTGAGAAAGGGGAAAATATTCGCGCCATACTCATTTAAAACATTGCCACGAATCTATAGGCGGTAGATAAGAACGGCGCATGGCATAATGTGTACTTTATTTTTATGTTCGAAGCATTTAGAGCTGGTGACGAGGCACCACATGATGACCCGTAGAGAGTGCATTTGGAGGTAACTATTTGTAGACTTTGTTTGGACGACGGACGACTGTATACTTCTTCTGAATACACTCACAAGCTCATCAGCTTCCTCAGAATCATCATTTTGGATGCGTTTCAAGATCTCTCTGAACTAACCTTCTAGCTTAGGTATATATTATAAACAAAGTCATCTTTGTGGGCACGATAACTACGCTTTTTGAATCTACTCATATTGACAAATTTAATGAAAATATCCAGCCTGCAACGTCTGGCTATTTGTCTAATGAAATGATTCCGGTTTAAATATTCTTCAATAAACGACTACCAGTGCAGTAGGTGTTTTATATTGTCTGTGTAGATGACCTAATATAGGCCATCAAGACGGAAAGGAGTTGATATAGATAACATAAAATAAAAATAAAGATTGGTAGGTATTGTTAGAATGCAGGATTAAATCATCAGTGGCGGTGGAAAAGAATTGGAAAGGAAAAAAAAAAAGAATTCACAAGTTGCGAATTTACCAGGGGCTGGATTCGAACCAGCAGGGTCCATACGGGTGTACAATCATCCTATCTAAAGCCGCTGGACACACAGTAAAGGGTCCACACGGGGGTGCCTTTACATTGAGGAAGCTTAGCACACAACACCTCAGCCATCCTAGCTCCGAGGGTTAGAAGCAGCGCCATCAGCGGCCCTGGTTTGTGAATTACTGCAGTGTTGTTTTGCTACATAACCTTTACGCTGGTGGGTACCGGATGGGCCCAAAATTTCCGACTACCCCGGCAACTGGTCCTGTCACCCACCATAGTACCTAGGCACTTACAAGTATCTCGCCCCTCTCTCTCGTGTTTTTGCCTTAAGTACTTATCTGTAGGCAGGTACGACCTTCTCAACGAATAGTAGGCACTTGAGAGGAACGCACTAGGACGTTTTTTATTTCTTCTCCTCCTTTACCTCAGCCATCCACCCTCTCCTTCTCAACCATCCATCATCACTCCATCTCACCCATCCATTCTCTTTCCATCACTCCATCATCACTCCATATCAACCATCCATCCATCATCCATTATCAATCCATCAGTCCATCATTAATTTTCGAACTGAATTCGAAGTTAAATATCTGTAAGTATATACTCTATCAAGTCTCACTAACCACTCTCTCTATCAACCTTATCACCACATTTATTATATCATCCCATTTCATTCTAATACGCTGATGGTTCAACTGAACTGTCATTAATCCTCCACGATAATTTGACACTGAAGTGCCTCTACTGACATTTACAGACCTATTTGATCAGAATGCCTAGGACCTCAGGCACGGCCACAGAGCCAACGATCTCCCTGGTAGTCACGCCCAATGATCGATTCCCTGTGAACAATGGCCCAGTCACCAAGGGTTCATTCACCGAGCTATTTGCGTTCAGTAGCTACGAGGGTAAGCAATTGGAGATACATGAAAATCACCCAGATCTCCAACAGCAAGATTCGGGATCCACCGCGGCAGTTTTCAGCACTGCTCCCGACCTTCCCGTCCCTTCCCAGCCGTCTGTCTTCGTGGATAGCTCTAGCTCGGATTCTGAGTCCGAAGACGACAAGAGTCAGAATGAAGATAATTCTTCGGCTGACAATTCTCGTATTCTTGTTCTTCCAGGTAAGTTAATGATGCCGAAGGTTCCTGTTTCTATTTGTCTAAACCTATTTTAACCATTTAACTAACACGGATTATTAGGACACGCACCCTGCCTCGGTTCATTAAGTTCCGATGAACGTACCTTTACTGTTCCTAACACCAATGGAATGGACCGGCCATATTTGGCCTTCGAAAACCTGTGCCGGTCTGCCTCCGAGGAGGGCAAATTAGGTGTCGTCAAGTCAGCCTCCGTGGTTACAGATACAGACACCCTCTGCAGCCTTTTCAGAACGGTCTTCGATAAAGCCAATAAGAAGAAGAAGCAACCCGAGAAGAGAAGAGGCGTAACATTAGTAATCCATGTTGAAGGAGACATGGTATTCATGAAGGCGTTGAACCCTCTCAGCACTGTGGACCTCCTAACAGAAGGAGCCACGAGACGATTGCATAAGATTGCCCGAGACCGCTACTCGGGTGGAGCAGTCAATAACCCACGGGAGAGAGCTAATTCCTTCAAACGAGCTGTTTCATACAGCTTTGGCAACATTGGTATGGTCGTCGAGGACTCCAACCAGGTTATGGATCATTCATCCCAAGGGGGCGATCTAGACGACAGCGATCTTGCGGCGCGAGATGATTGGAAATAGGAAGCCAACACTCCGCACGAAGACCCTTCTAAGGATGGCCCGCCTTACACGGTGTTCCGATCTGGCCATTCGCCTGGCATCACACATGAGCACACCGGGCTCATGGCGCACGAGACCAAGCGTGAAAACAAGTTCCACCGAGATCTTAGAACCATGTCGTACATGTGGTTCTCCGGAAGCGAAAAGATGATGATATACGGATATCATCATTTGCCGACGATCAGTGGAGCCGGCCGCGGACCAGCAAGATTTGATGAAGAGCCTGAGAGGTTTACTGTTGGACCTAAGAGAAGAAGGAGGAGGGATGGAATACCAGTTGGGCAACTAACATGGCTCGAATTATGGGAAGGAGACGAGGACGTTGTAGCGGCTTTCAAATTGCTTCACCGTCTTCTACAGCACATCAGTCACACAGCCCAGATCCAAGCAAGCCAAGGTGTAAACCGATTCGCCTTGACACATGTCAAGAGAAACGATATGCATTTCATTGTGAAGACGGGCGAGGGGCATGAGCATGAGATAGTCAATCTCGTGTCACCAAAGACTGCGTGGGAGCTTAAAAACACTACCCCAACACCAATCCCCCCCCAGCCTATCAGCGGCAGCGAGGAGAATCCCATTGTAGTCGACTCTGACGAAGAAGCCCATGCCAACAAGAAGCAGAAAGTGAAGTGATGGTTGGGAATCACACCTGGACGACGTGAACGAGGTGTATTGCGTCGAGGAGTAGGAAGGCAGGAGGAAGGACGGATGAATAGGGATGAAGTAACGGGGTGGGGAGGGGGGTGATATTATGCAAAGAGATGCCCAACCGCGATATGTTGTGGCAAAGGATAACTAGGTCTGGCTGTGCACCCAGGGGGGTGGTTTATGTACCTAGTTCCCCGGTTCGGCTTTGAACCGGATTTGAACCGAAATTGAGTTTGCGATGTTTTCCAATGCCATCTCGAAAAGTCAACTGCGTGTATGAACCTGTCACGGAATAAGATGTGACAAGTATGCTACAAGGACCCTTAAGCATCGTATGACGAATTGTGTAGCGTTCAATTGTCATGTCAAACCACCGCGTATCATTTCCCCCTATACCTACCTGACTCTGCTTTTTGTGTTCATCAAGACTTTCAAGGCATAACACTCCTCAACTACACTGACCTATATCGACATGACGAGGTGGGATTTATTCTGGTAGAGAACAGGGAGCCGGAAGAATGGATACCGGGCAAGAGGGTGAAGAGAAAGGAGAAGATCGAACGAGATGTCCAGTCTTAATGAATATCATGTCATGAAATAAAGAGCGCCTAGTTAAATTTAGAAACGGTTGATGCCTATTAAGCTACGTAACTAGGCTTAAGCTTCGCCTACGCTATTGTTATCCCTGCCCCCTGGCATACTACCTACCTAGGTACAGGCTGTCTCCAAATCTTAGTTCCAACTTCTCCAATCCTCATTTTTAATTCCTCGACACACACGATTAAACAAAGCATATGTACCAAGAAACGAGATATCAATGCCTAAGACGGTCCTAATTACCGGCTGCGGGCCGGGAGGCATCGGCTCGGCCCTCGCGACCGAGTTCTACATGCGGGGCCACAGGGTCATAGCGTCGGGCCTCTCGGACCAATTACTCGCGCACCTGCAGGACCGCGGCATCGAGACCACAGTTCTAGATGTGACATCCCAGCCCTCCATCGAGCAGGCTGTGGCGCATGTCACGAAACTAACAGGCGGTACACTGGACATCCTGATCAACAACGCGGGGGTGTTGCACGTGATGCCGTTCGCCGACACCTCCGTCGACGCCGCGCGCCGGCTCTTCGACATCAACGTGCTGGGCGTGTTTGCCGTGACTCGTGCGTTCCTGCCTCTCCTCCTCGCCTCCGCGAAGAAGAATCGCGCCAACGGAGGGGGCGATGCATTGGTCGCGAACATCGGCAGCGTCAACTCCGAGATCCGGCCGCCCTTCTTCGGCATCTACAACGCGTCCAAAGCCGCCGTCGAAGTCCTCGGCGCTAGCATCCGCCCCGAGCTCGCGCCGCTGGGCGTGCGGGTGGTCACGGTGAAGACGGGGAGCATCAAGAGCGAGTTGTTTAGCAATGCGCCGGCGACGAGGCTGCCAGAGGACAGCTTGTACCAGCCGGTGAGGGAGTTCGTCGAGGGTAGGAAGATGCTGGAGAAGGCGCCGTACACGGAGCCCGAGGCGTATGCGAAGAAGGTTGTGGACGAACTACTGAGGCCATCGGTAAAGCATGTCATTTGGCAGGGCGGTTTGACGACCTTTGCGTGGATCTTGAGCTGGTTTGGGTGGGAGGGGATGATGGTGAGTTGCGATCATCTGCTATGGTTATTTGGATTGCTAATAAAATACAGGATGGCATATATATCAGAGAGAATAAGCTGGATAAATGTGTTATTCATAATACATGAGAGGCAGTGAGCTCTTTTACGAATTTCGACTGGATGGAGCACTCGAGAAGGTGATTTAGATGAATTGAACGGCCCGCTAATTACCTGCTCACGCAGGTTCCAGAGCTTCAAGGCATTAGTGGTTTAGTGGTAAAATCCATCGTTGCCATCGATGGGCCCCGCGTTCGATTCGCGGCTAATGCATTTTTTCATTTTGTCGAGTGTCTGTTTACCTAGGTAATCTTGTTGTTAATTTTTTTTCTTTGTTGGTATGGATTAGATTGTGTGATGTGGATGCTGAATGGGTCTAGACTCTAGAACTCTCTAGTCACAATGATTATTAGGCGAGGTCCTCATATTTCTGTTACATGTTTAGCTAATCCACGATAACTAATTGCCTTTTACTAACTTCAGAGTGATCTGGAGTTTGGCATTGAGTAAATACTCGCATGTGTCTTGCGGTAACATTGGAGATATCCTGGAGACAGAACTTCCATGCAGACAGAAATGATTAATTAGTGCAGAAATTTAGGGCAGGAGCTTCAGTCATCAAAACGAACATCAAAGGAAAGCATTTTATTATCGAGGAAAACTTATGCAACATTCGGGGTGTTAAATTGAGCGCTGACATAATATTCTATGTGATTGACCCCACTTTGGCCAGACCGCAGTGCAAGTTCACGATAACCCCCCAACAGGATGCGCATCATTAAAAAGTGAATAAAAATGATAGAATTGATCAAAGAAATAGATTTGGTCCAGAATGAATAGATCTAACCTTTGATAATAATAAGAAAAGTAGAAACAGATGAATTAACCCCACTTTGACCACATCTTTCTCAAAACTTCACGAAACTCTTCCCACAACCTCTACAGCTTTAAATAAATCATTAAAAATCACGAAAAATGCAAAAACAAGGGTTTGACCGAGGATTGAACTCGGGACCTCTCGCATATAAGCATAGGGTATTCCCTAAGCGAGAATCATACCACTAGACCATCAAACCGTGGAACGGGTAATTTGGGTATTTCCACGCCCCACCATGTGGAAATCCTGTCAGAGTCCCACTTCCCACTGTGATCCCAAGCCTTGTTATGGAAATTTATATACTCCTCGGGCTGTCGGGGCTACTCAGGAGGGCTTGTGGGTGGGTAAAGACCCAGTTCAGCCAGTAAGAACTAAGCGTTTGGGGTTTATAAACACACTGTTCGAATTTACTTCGAAGTTAAACGCTTTAGCGTTTTAACTTTAAGTTTAACCCGTTTTACGAAACACGTTATTATTATAAGTTTTTTTTATTTAATATCGTTATTTAAATAAGTTAATTTAAATAAATAAATAAATTATTTTATTTTTATATAATTTTATTATTTTTTTATTATTAATATTTTTTTATTTATTTTATATATATAATTAATAATTATTTAAATAAAAAATTAATATTAATAATAAAATTAAATATAATTTAATATTAATTTTAAAAAATTTTAATAAAATTATTTATATATATTTAAAAATTAATAATATATTATTTATATTTTAATTAATAAATTATATATTATAAAAAAATTTATTATAATATATATATATTTTATTA
>MU399935.1:0-103591 GCA_022578945.1 Hypoxylon fuscum | reverse complement strand
AATTTTAATTATATTTAAAAAATAAAAAAATTTAAAAATAAAATTATTTTTATAAAAATATTATTAATTATAAAAATTTAAATTATTAAAAAAAAAAATATTTTATTTTTTATATTAATTAAAATTTTATAAATTTTTTAAATATATAATATTTATAATATTTTTTAATATAAATTATTATTTTTTTAAAATTTAATTTATATTATATTAATAAATAAAATTAATTTTTATTAATAAAATATTTTATAATAAATAAAATAATATTATAAAAAAAATTTAATTAAATATAATAAATTTAAATTAAATTAAATTAATAATAAATATTAATAATATTATTAAAATAATTTAATATTTTATTTAAAACGTATTAAAATAATTATTTTTTAAAAAATATAATTTAATTATTTTTTAAAATTATTTAAAAATTTATATATATATATTAATATAATTTTTCTAACTCCGGTTACCTTTTTAACCATTACGTTAAATATGACCATACTAACTCATCGGTTAAGTCGATTCCATTTAATAATAAAATAAAAACATATGGGATAAGCCGAAGACCGCAATTCGCATGTCGAATCCCTTAATCTCGTGCTATATTACACTGCCTTTTCTCGCCGACGTCATAGTCTCTGGCCTCGTCAAGCAGTGCTTTCATCTCCTTGAATATTACTACTTCCAGCATTCCAAGAGGACTAATGTACTCTTACATAGCGGTTTGTGTCACGATGCAGACATTGGAAGCATGAGAAGAAACTATGTTGTGGTACGAAGGGTACTATCTACGAGCTAGCAGCCACAGGCAGGTCCCGGGTCCATATACAAAAGCTCCCTTGCCCAAAGTGTAAAGTCACTGATGATTCGAAAGCCCCCTTTGTCCCTGGTGGCTTGACCTACTAGACTGTTAACGGTATGACTTCAATTTTTGCCAGTAACTGAACTCTCGTCTTGTCCAATGGGTCCATTTTTTGCCTCGCGGAGCTGCATTATTGCCTGGAGTAACAGGAATACTCTCAACTTGCCCATGGGAATCACTATCATCTTGCTGAGTAGCGGTGGTCTCATATTGTATAGCAGGGGAGGCCATGCTCTGTTCGGATTGACGGATTGTTGCCCACTCGTCCAGCATATCCTCGGCTTCTTTGAAGATATGGCTGTAATACATTCCGTGGAGGGCGAAGTCGAATAGTCGTCGGGCCAGCCGATAAGCAGGTGCATAGGCAAATCGAAGGTATTCTGCACCGGCAGCCTCTTCGAAGAGTTGCTTCAGCTGGCGAGCTTCAGGTGTCGGCGGCTCTTCATTCGCCATGCGTTCATCCTCATCCTCGTTGTCGAGCCATGCCCATAACCACATAGGTGGCGCACAGCACATGAACTGCGGTGCAAAGAGAGAATTGTCCCAATCGATAACAGCAGATATGATGGGCAAATTTGAGTTAGATGTGGGATTAACTAATATGTTACGCGGCTCTAGATCAAGATGGGCCAATGAAATGTGACAGTTCGTGAACCAACCCTCTGCTGCTAATTCTGAAGTCATCTTGCAGAACCGGTCAAAGAGGTCAGTTCCGAGTGGTGAATCCGGCCGCAGCATCTTCTCAACATGCTTTTGTGTCGTGAACATTGCTATTAGCATTTCATCGATGCCTTGAGGAACATTCTCTGTGGCTTGCCCGATATCGGTGCGTTGCCAGGGCAGCAAGATTTTTGTTTCTAACTGTTCGATAGGCTGAGGCCTCCATTCCGTAGCCCACATAAGCTCTCTGCATTGCCAAGGCAGCAGTTGGTTCTGCGCCGTGTCATCAGATTTCACCAAGAGACCGGTTGCAACGCCAGTAAAGGCCAGTAACTCATTGAAGACGTGACCAAGTTCCCGCGCCAATGTGCATCGCTCCTGGTGAGAAAGTTCTGGGTAGGATGTTATTAGCGCGGTTCCGGGAATTCGATGCTGAATCATGTATTTGCGATTCAGTTCGTTACTCCCCGTTTCACCTAGATCAACGATCATAGGAACGGGGATTTTGCCATTCTGGTGCAGAATCTGCAGTACATCCGCCTGAATACCTATTTGTATGGCATCGACATCAAATCGGGGAACGCGTAGGATGTACCGAGTATGAGTATCGGGTCCTTGAGTCGGCTGACGGGAGATGCCAATGATGCGGTTTTCTCCGCCCCCAGACATCCGCTCTACATTGATTTCCTCGGCGGTTGCATCTGGCCAGATTTTATGAAGGGCGAGGTTGACGACGCGGGAACGAAAAGTATCGAATGCTTCATGATCGTAGACAATAGTTGAGGTTGTAGACCCCGTATGCGAATCCGAACCTGAGCGTGTAAAGAAACGGCCAGGTCTTGGCATTTTCCAGTCGGAGAAAAAAGCCAAGACTCGGCCATTTTTTGTCGGCGGGGTTTCAACAGATCGGCGTTCCTGATGGTTGTGTGGGGCCGGTTCTTGGTCTAGACCTCTAGGGTAACAGACAACGCTTAGAATCTTGGGAAAGGACATTACGGAATTATGTAAAATGGGTTATGATGTGATATCGAAGTTATTATGGCTGCTGGATGAGATTTGGGGTTTGCGTCCAGTGTGTTTGGAAGCAGTATTGCAGGTCTAATTAAATACGAAAGATATTTGAGGTAGAAAATCAATCCAGGCAAACTCAGGCAAATAGAGCTCTATGGCACCTGCGTGTTTTTCGACACAGTTAGGAAGCTATTCTGATAAAAAGTTCATGCCTAGGCAATTGAAGCCCATGTATGATATTACAGGTAGGTACTCTCCATCACCTACTTACCTTACATTGGGTAGATACCTAAGGTATGGTACCTAGGCACTTAGTACATGTAGGTAGCAATTCACCATTCAACTCCATTTGACAGGTGGAAACAACTAACAATTGAAGAGTCTACCAATGCGTAGTACTATTAAACTCTCAGTTCTCTTATCAAATCTATAGGGACACGTTCAAAATCTAACATACCGACCCCTTTCGAGGAAATAACATAACACATTAGTAGCTACATGCAGGTAGCTACCTCTGTTAAAAGCTTTATAGACTTCTATGGCTAGATGAGCTACCACGGAGACTCTACTCTTGCAAGTGATCAACCGTTGCTATAGAGCTTGATGGTTTACTTCATCAGTGTCATCACCATCGCTATCAACCTCCATATCTTTGGGATCTTTGAGTAGCTTAGTATCAACAGCAGCAGTGTTGATGCATCTCCTAGGCTTTACTCCATGGCAATCGTCGTTTTTTCTCACTTCTAAGTGTAATTTTCGGCATTACCCTCTGGCAACCGCATTTTGCTCCCGCTCCATTAGTGTTGTGAAATTTCGACTGCACCCAAAGCAGATGAACGGATGGGTACAGCTTACTGGGATAGAGGGCTTAGTCTCTCATCGAGATTTAATATGATTACAGTGATAGCTACCTTAGAGGAACGTTGAGCATTGGATATTACTAGTATCGAAGGATCAGGGCTCATGTATATGTTCAAATTGGGGTGGTCAAAGTTCCCTCTTTGCTAGCCAGTCAATTGGGATGAGATCAAATAAGAGGTATGTATTACCTTACACACGTGGGATCCTACATGCACGGACATGGAAAGACGTTCTCGAATGGTCGACATCTAACGAACTGTCAGTACCTGTTCATGTGAGATTTTAAACATTAAGATGATACTAGATACTAAAATACTGATGGACACTTAGAAGCCTAAACACCGAATATATGTAGAAAGCACATGATGAGTTTTAAAAGGCTATTTCGTGACCCTCTTTAAAATTTTCATATATTTATGTCGGACATGTGGAGGAGCCTAATAACATAGGTATCATTGCGTGACATGTCCCACGGTTACCTTAACCAGTGGTGAAAAAGGCCGGAACGTGATAATTGCAAGGTCGGCATCCGCAAATCTCTGATAGGTAGTCGGATCAAGCCACATGTCTCACCGTGAAGCAGTTAATAAAAACACTTAGTTATTTCCACGTTTACGAAAACCAATGGCCTTTCAAAGTTTCATTCTATTGCAAGACAAGCCCGGCCATTGCAAAAGTCGATTGAAGAAGTAATTCGCAAGGGCGGTTTGATCCTTTAGGATCGGCGGATCAGCTTCCAAAGAAAGCAAAATATAAGCTTTGATGTGTCGTTGCAATTGACAGGGGCGCAGAAACTTGGGGAGCGAGCGGACATGGGGCCCACGACATTTTCGTCCAGCATCGACGACGACAACGACCAGGGTGACCGTATTACGACTTCTAATTTGCAACTTATGAAATTGTCAAATTACCTTGGAAGTAATTTCGCTTTGTTGTTTCACTGGAAAACGAGCTCGTCCGACGTCCACGTCATTCGTAGGGCAAGGCTTCTCGTTTTTGTCCTTTTTTCAATTTTCGCAAGGGGCCCGTGTAGATCGCCGGGTTGCCGGTAATTCGTGTGTCCACGTAAGAGACTAGCCCGAAAGGGGATCAAAGGCGGCGTAAGCGCACTGGCGCATTGGGAGCGCGCGCAAAAGAATCTTGGTCTGGACTGAGTAATCCAACCACCGAGGCCCACACGTGGGCCGAATCGAATCAAGGTCAGTAAGCCCCAATGTGCGTCTGTGAGTTGAGACCGCCACTGCATTTCTTGAAAGAGCGCGCGGCATGGTGGTTAGTGCATGCGCTTGCTTTGCTTTGACCATGGTTGGCCTTTGTTGGTTGATTGTTTCTTGTTTTGTTTTTGTGCCTAATAGAAGCAGGTTGCTTTTGTTTGAAAATTGTAAATTCGCACTTGGGTAAACTTGTAACGTGCTCCTTTGCCCCTCACTCTATGTACGACAAAGGCCTAGAATGAAAGAGGAAGCTCAATGGAAAGGGGGAATCATTGTGTTAAGGCACGGCAATCTGGACCGTCCGACTTACACTCTCAGGACAGCTCAGGCGCTAATCACCCTGTAATATTTCTGTATCTTTATACTGTCCGAACAGCTTCAACTTTACCTAATGGGCCCTGAAATGGCCCTCTGATATATAAGACGGCCGTAAAACACTTCCTTAATTAAGATATTATGGCATATCATCCAAGGGAAATTAGTTAAGACCTACTTTGACGTCGCTACATGGGATGGCTGGGCACATAATATGAGCAAGAATCCTGACGTTAAGCCTTTGCTCGGTATCCCTGGAAACACTGGCCAGGCTATGAATCTGAGTTGCTACTGTGATCTCTTTTAGCAAGCAGTAGAGTCACGTACAAATTTAGACCGCGCCGAAGTACTTCTGCCTGATCCTCTCCATATTCAGCTCATGTGACATGGGCTCCAAGAACTTGTCTACATCTGCCGCCCAAGATTCATTGAAAGGGTTGACATACTTGGTACAGGTGTACTCCCAATACGGCGGTAACCATCCTGCTGTCTCCCAGTCCACAATACCTACCACGTCGTCCCCTTCAACCAAGATGTTCATGCCGCTCAGATCACCGTGGGTCAAAACGAGCTGGGTATCTGACTGTCGATAGAACTCAAAGAGCTCGTGCACGTCGTCAGGCAGATCCGTATACTCGGCATCCAGATCTGCACCGTTTGCAAGGGCTTCATGGAAGTCCCGGATCGTAGCAAATGGTCCCCAGAGTAGTTTTGACGGTAAGCGGCAGTCGCAAAACGGACCACCGTCGACGCCACCAACACTTGCCCCTTCTGGAGGAGGTACGGAGCGGAGTTCGGTAACCATCCGACGGAGCTGGGCGAGTATTATCGATTTCGACTCTTCGGTACGGCTTGGCCAACCATACCATGCCATCTTGCCTTTCATCTTGCTCATCACAGTGTAGGCCTTGCCCTTATAAATAAAAGCGCAGTATACCTTCGGCACGGGAACGGAAGTATGTCGGGCGACAAATCTCATGGCTTCAGCTTCGGCTAAGCTCGCAACCGGTTTTACCTTAATGCACATGTTGAATACGGACACCAAGCCAGGAGAGCGTTTCCATAACCACCGTAGATACTTCTGGCTCTTTGCTGTAACAAAGAGGATGACGAGCAGTCGAGTGATAGGCCCGGCATTGATAGGTTCGGTATTCGGCCGCATGTTTAAGAACTTGAGAAATTACAGTAGGTTCATCTTCTCATGATTAAACACTTATGGCACTGGAATACTGATGGTAAAAAAGTTGGACCTGTCGTAGGTGGTATGACTTGATAATAAGCAGATATAACGTGGTGGATGGGTGGTGAAGCCTTCATGGGCAGCCAAAAAAAACTCAAAAAAAAACTAACTCTGTAGGTTGTTTCCGTTTTCGGTAAGTGAGAACTTTAACTGCACAGGGGGTCATACTTAGCTGTTACGAAGTTATTGTAAGCGTAGGTATCACGCACGTAAAGTGTGGTAGAAAGGTACATGAGCAGATAGGCTAAAGCAAACATGCAGATCTCCGACAACCCCTGAAATCCTTCCACCCATCAGCTCATCGTTCCTCGTGTTTGAGCGGTTCTGAGCGGTCTATCGCCGCCTTGTTCCTGCAGCGCCAGCATTTGTACCTGCATGTGCTACGTAAGAAGGTGGGACCTGGCGCCGAATAAGGCCCTGCCCTATCATTGGTGGTCGGGATGCGCCCGACAATTTGCTTCTGAAGCCACAGGTTTACTTGGCAGCTTGGTACACAATAGATACATATCTATGTTCTAAACACCTTTGAGAGGTTATATTTAGTACAAAGCACTACCTATGATTGCAAAGGTCTGTAAAGAAAACTACTTAGGTACCTAAGATCAGGATCGGGAAACCTGCGTTTACCTCTTTGTACAGCAGCTCTTCTAAACAAGAACCAATAGGAAGTAATCTTTTCATCCGAACAATTGTGTAGTCTGGCGGCGGACAGGTACATGCACAGATGCATAGATAATGTGGGTGCCTTAATAAGGTACCAAAAAATCATAGGTGGTGAATTGCCCAGGTGATTTACACGAATCGACTTGCGTGTGTTCGGGCCTAGCGCGAGCCCCAACTTGATTCTCTGTCAGAGATCTTCCGTGTACACACACACGTCAAGGTGGTTCCTTCCGTTCTTAGCGCCTAATCCGACCCTAAAAGCCACTAAGAACCTCAGCTAGCAGCTGGAACAGGTACGGCCAGGTAAGCCTAGCCACTAGCAAATCGGACGGGCTGACGGAACCCCTTGTTCACTAACCCTAGTTGCCCCACCATAGGTAGACAGATGCATGCCCCACACGCACCCCGATTGCTGGACTCCCCTCCTCTTTCCCGAAGCGTCAGCAACACAAAACACCGGCGTTAATAAATTCTTGCACTCACCCTTCAATCCGTTCCTTTCACACTCTACATCTTTTTTCGATCTTCCAGTCAAGAACTACCATTCTTTTTTCTTTCCCCGCACATTCATTTCTATTTGTGTACATTCCCATCCGGTCGCCAGTTTCGACCCGTTATCACACCGGTTCTTTGTGATTAGCCTCGATTTAAGAGAAACTCTCGCGACCTTGTTGTGCTGTTCTCCGTTCAACGTCACACGCGCGACCCAACCACAACCATCCCACATTGTCCAAGGGTGCAATTCAACTCTTATCAAGCACGCATCATTCCTTCGGCGTCTTTGAAAGATTGCACTACCCGTTTCGCGTTTAGTTGCCGGTATCACTGCGCAGAGCGTAACAACAAGACCCTTCGACAAGTTCATTCATTTTTTTCTGATAGTATCTCGATACGTCTTCCCCTCCTTCGAGTAGACTGCTGGCAACCTTGACACTCCTTATCAACGGAAATCACAAACATCGATTTCGGAAAAGAACGAATACAATTCACAGTAACAATTCAGGTATCTTACCTAGAACAAAGGAATATCATCCAACACAAATCCAACACCAATTCAACTGAGCACTTCGAGTCAAGTCATCAAGATGTACTCCAAGCTCAGCATCATTGCGCTCTGCGCTGCCGCCTCCGTTCAGGCGGCTTCTCTTCATCGACACCTTCACCCCAAGAGGGAGATGGTCTGGGCTGCGACTGACACCTACGTGGTGACAGAGTATGTGACCGTGACCGTTACTCCCGGCGAGGAGGTAGCTACCGCTGAGGCGGTCCCGACTTCCTCTCCCCAGGTCAAGGGCCAGGACATTGGAGGACCCCAGTACTCTCAGCACTCCGTTCCTGCTGTCGCTTCGGTCGAGTCGTCGTCCACTTCGATCGTTGAATCGACTACCTCGACTGTTGCCCCTGCTTCGCCCACTATTCCGGCAGCTGCTGCAACTTACCCTGCCTCCAGTCCCACTACCATGATCACTGCGGTGAAGCCCTCTGCCCCTGTTGTCGAGTCCCCCGTCCCTACGTCTACTGTTGAGAGCTCCGCTGTTGCGGCTCCCGTCGAGCAGTATCCCACGACTGAGGCTCAGACTTCGGCTGAAGCTGCCACCACCTCAACTTATGCGGCTACTTCACCAACTTCTTCCGCCGCTGCCTCGACTGGTTCCGCAACAGGCAAGCGAGGTGCTGCTTACAACGATGCCAGCCTCGTCAGCACTGTTCTCGGTCTATCTGCCAAGATCTCGTGGGCGTACAACTGGGGCTCTGATTCCGGCAACCTGAATGCTGACATTCCCTACTACCCTATGCTCTGGTCTCCCGCCACTGATCACTCCTCCGACTGGGACAGTAAGGCTGAGGCTGCTATCTCCAAGGGTTCTGACCATTTCCTCAGCTTCAACGAGCCTGACATCAATACCCAAGCTAACATGCTCCCTGCGGATGCTGCGACCGGACACATCAAGTTCATGAACCCGTATGCCGGCCGAGTCAAGATCAGCTCCCCTGCTATTTCTAGCAGCGAGGACTCGGGCAAGGGTATCGACTGGCTCACCCAGTTCTTCACTGCCTGCGACGGCAAATGCCAGGTTGACTTCTGTGCTGCTCATTGGTACGGTCCCGGTGGTAACGACGGAGCAAGCCTGTTCCTAGACCATCTCACCAAGGTTCACACAGCTTGCGACAACAAGCCCGTCTGGGTCACCGAGTTCCAGGCCATCTCCGGCGACGTTGACACATTCATGAAGACTATTGTCGACAAGCTTGAGAGTGACGAGTACAGCTTCGTTGAGAAGTACTCTTACTTCATGCTGAGCGAGGGCAACCTTCTATCTTCGCCAACCACCTTGAGCTCTTTCGGCAAGATCTTTGCGGGTGTCGCATAAACGATCACGACCACACGCAATCGAATGGTTATGACTTACGCTTCTTTTACAAACTTTTCATGGTTTGACTTTTAGGGGAGGGAAGGGCATCGGAATCAGGAGGAAGGATTACACAAAATTCGGCATTAAACTTCTCTGTACATATTGATTGAGTTGTTTGCATGGCTCTGGCGGTTTGAGCCTCTGGATATCTGGCACCCCCAGTATCTGGTTTGCTGGTTTGTTTCAGAGACATGGATCGAGGGTATCTCAGGGTATCTCAGGACCAAGGCAGATTCATGAAGAAACGAACACACGAAATGAAATGAAAGGCAACGGTGCGTTGCAATGTAACCCCAAAACATGATTGTCTTCCAGTATTGTGCATCTTGTGATGTTTCGTGATTTGAGCTATTCGTAAGAAGCAGCTCTAATGTTTATACACGTAGGGCGATGGATTATCCTAAGGTGGTAGGTAGGATTTTTCATCATTAATTATCATTAAGAAAACCCAACCTATGACTCCATCACAACCAAGCCTCCAACACAACTTGTCCTCCCACTTCCCAATTCACCAATACTAACTAGCACTGCCATTATCACTACCTAGGGATCAAGACCACAACCCTAACGCGCCCCCCCAGGAACCTTCCATCTCTCAAATCCAACCCGGCGGACCCCTCTCGCTTCCGCCCCCCACGAGCTCGCGCCACCGCTGATCCCCCTCGCCCTCCTCCCGCTCGTCCCGGTCCTCGAACACCAGCGTGCTGATGCGGTACCGGTCCGCGTGCGAGGCGCTGAGCCCCGCCCGCCGCGACTGCCGCTCCCGGTACCGCCGGATGCGGTCCAGGTCCGCGGCCACGGCCGCCGACACCGACGGGCTGCGGCTGGTGGTAGAGGTGGAGGCGGGGGCTTGTTGCGCTTCTGCACTACGATTGCTCATCGCGCCGGGGTTGCCGTCGTGGGTGTGCTTGGGCGTGTCGCCCTTTGCGCTTTTCGCGGGACTGGGGACTGATGGTGCGAGGATTATGTCGTCGGAGTCGAAGTCGAAATAACTATACGCGTCTTTGTCTTTGTCCGTGGCCTTGTCCTTGTCCTTGTCCTTATCCTTACCCTGCGCGGCACCACCCGCGCTCACGCCGGCCTTGCTCTGCTTCTGCTTCTGCCCTGGTGGCTGTGGATGCGTCTCCCCAGGCCCGGGCGAGATCTCGCCGAACACGTGCTCGTACTGCGAGGTGCTGGTCGCGTTCAGCGGCAGCGAGATGGTCAGCTTCTGGTTGCGGCGGCGGCGCTGGCGTGGCGGGCGCGGGGGGTGGTGGTACGAGTGGTGCTTGCTGGCGGTGCTTGGGGCGCTGGAGGACGGGGGCGCGGCGGAGGTAGGGAGCGGGGAGGCGCTGGCGCTGGCGCTGCTGGTGTCGCGGGAGGTCACCCATTGGATGACGATCGCGGAGAAGAGGACTGGGTGGTTTGTTAGTGGCATGTTTTTGTTATTGGGACTGTGATTGCTTGAGGGAGAATAGGAAGGAAATGACAGGGCTTGATATAACCTCGGTTGGTTGGTAGGGGAGGTAAAAAGGTCAGTATTTTGAGCGAGTCGCTTCGATTTCCTGTCGGAGGTAAGGATGGAGAAAAGGGGGGACTCACTATCCGCGTTGCAGCACATGAGAAACACCCATCCCGGTTCGCCATCGAGCACCGCGAGAACAGTAAGGTTCCTTGAAGCAGAGGACGTTTTAGCACCCGTTTCCTGATTACGTACAACCTAGTGCTATTATTGCGGAGGGTAGGACTTACACTACGCTCAAGGCAGTCGTGCACAGGGCGCCGACGAAAGTTCGCGTGGCCGCGGCACGTATTCTAAGCGGTTTGGGCGGCCAGCGGTTGAGACCCTTCGCCGTGTAGATGTCTAGGACCAAACAGCCACGCAGTTAGCTTCGGTGATTTGCACACAGAGAAGAAACAAGCTAGGTAGATCTCCGGGGGATGAAGATCGGGAGGTCTAACTTTGCAGCGGTGTTAGAAATAAGATCGTGAGATAGATCTGTTTCGTTGACGTTAGCCCTAGCCTACATGATTTTATGAGTAAGATAGGTCCTAGGCGTCGTACATTAGCCAGAATGTCGAACGCTATGAGAGGGACCAAGCCCTGCTTCTCCATGCCGATGATACACTGTCTGTGGTTCATACGTGCGATGCGACTAGCAAGTGCGTGATAGTTAGAGCCAGCATCGACGGTTTTCTCCTTACGGAGCTAGGCCCTGTCGTTCCACTTACTAGACAAAATTCAAGATACACACGACTACATATACAGCTAATCAGGAGTTAACAAGCTAGTTCTAGGATAGTCCGGGATACGTATGAGACTTACTCAGTAGACCAAATGAATTGAAGATATATAGTTTAGATTCGAGTCGTCGTTTCGTGCCGCCGCGGATAATGAACTATGCTCCAATGGTGAGACCCCGAGCCTGACCGAGGGGATCGAAGGAGAAGATGAGGGCACACACTGCTTTTTCCACGAGGAACATATAGATCAACTATACAGACAAGAATGTGAGCTCATAGTACCGTTTGCTGGTGAGAATGGTCGTGCGCCTTACTATCTGAAGCTCGTGTTAGTTTAATGGCACTATGCTAAGTATCGGAAAGGGGGCGAAGCTAGACGGACTTTCGTAGTGACATAGAAGAACAAGCACAGGAAGATGGCAGCGGAGCAGACCCCCGGACTTGAGTCGACGCCTACGCCGTAGCTGATAACAGCCGTCGCGGCTACGAAGATCCACGAATCAATGTAGATCGCCAGGACCACTGAGCAGGACGTCGTTTTCCATTAGCACGTTCTCAGATAACTTCATCGTAGGTGATTATTTCGATAACTAAACATACGCCAGGTAAGTAGCGGTAGACTTCTCCACGATGTCACGGTGAGCGACTTCTGAGCTGTCCTCGTCGTCAGCGTTTCCCTCGTGATATGCCTACGGGAATTTTCTATGACGAAAGGGGTCAGGTTACGAACTGAGGAAGCAAGCGAGGATGGAGCTAGCGCTGAACGATAGTACCACGCCTACGACGGTGCTAGCGAGCGGCTCGGAAGACGACGAAACAAGCCAGGAAACCCCGTGGTCGCGAGGCGGGAGCGGCGATGCCATATTGAAGACCACGCTGCCTGTCTTGGTTTCACCTGATATATCAATCACGTAAATATCGAAGCCGGAAGGAATGGCATAGGAAGGGCAGTCCAAAGAGAAGGAAGGAAGAGAAGAGAGCAGAGAACGACCTGGATGCTCATTGCATGGCAAGCAAGCTGATTGACGTACTGGCAGACTAGGCACAACATAAGGTTCATCGAATCGGCACTGGGTATTCACACTGCAAGATTGGCCGCAGGGGTTTGAATTGTCTTTGGCTACAGTCGAGGACGGGTTGGTACTCGAAATGGAATGCGGAGGGTCGAGGATGGACCAATTCTAGGTTCAACCCCCGTCACGCCTGTTCTGAGAGGCGATGAGAAGATGTATATGCTGCCGGGCACATCTTGATGTTGGTAGAGTCGGCCACCACCATATATATGGATCGTGAAAGTCACAATTACCAAGGTTTGAATTGCCTGCACGCAGTAGAGATAGACGCACCATACGCGCAGCCAGCCTCATCTTTTGCTAGTAGCATAGGGGGCGAACAGCCGTCTCCATTATTTTCAAGCCTGGCTTGACGGGGAGGTAAGTCTTTCTTCACGTGTTTGGATGAGACAGGTATCTTTTAACTGATTTTTAGCATAGGTATGAGGATTAGGTTTTCTAATCCGAATTTAGGTAATGGGCACTCACTTTAGCCATCCATCCACCATTAATACCACTTTCACATTTGACTTCAGCTTATTTTCAAAGAATGGGAATAAATAGAGATCTTACTCGGGTGTTCTGCAAGTAGTAGGAGGATGAGGATTGCTGCCATTGATTAGACGTAAGACTCAGTGAGGCATGTCAAGAACAAAGGGGTGAATCGTAGGCAAGCCGGAAGACGGTTTAAAACACAGGCTTCATCGAAGCCCCCAAATTTTATCGGTCTACTAATCATATGTAGTAGCCATATACATCAGTTCTCGAACACGAGCAACGTCTTAGCGAATGTCTGAACATATTGTAAGGGAGCGACGGATTTGTAATATTTAGTTTATGGCGGCAATCTCACGAGATCATCTGACTCCTTGACTCCCTGACTCCCTTGCCGACTTGACTACAACCCGTCGTCCCTGCCGAAGGCCGCCTTCTTAACGCCGCCTTATTCCGAGGTATTTAAATATTCCTGCAAAAAAGTCATAATACCTCGCCCCTTTGAACGCCGGCTTAATGCAATCCCTTCCCTCGACACCTTACACCTTGGACCTCCCTATTAAGACTTTTCTATTCGGGGTATAACACTTGGTTGTCCGACCCATCTCGACATCATCGCCTCCTCGTTACACCGAAACCGCCATTCGCATTACTCGTCATGTGTTAGGTATTTCATAGCTGATGACTCGCAACCAGCCACCATCATCAGTAACTTGGATACTTCGACAAGATACTAGTAAATGCTAAGGAAGCGCTTAACGACTCGTAGACGCCGTGTCCTCTGATGAATGAGCATTTGTTCGAATGTGGAACTTCTCTTTTAACCTGTCTGACAGTTTGGAATGTCGATTCTGGTCTTCCGACGATGTTACCCCTTGTGACTCTCGATATTGTCGAAGAGCTAGAATACGCTCATCGACGGAAGCATGACGTAATCTGTTCCAGTCCAAGAGACGCGACATTCGTCGCCCTGATGTCACGGCTACCTCTTCCGCGGGCGAAGGGGCTGGTGGGGCTAGGTGACTATCAACGTGACCCTCACCAGCTGCACCCGACTGGGCGGTTGGCTGGATGGTTGGCATACTGGCATCGCCTTCTTCCTCTTCCTCTTCGTCTTCTCCATGAGGTCGAAGATCAAGACGGCTAGTTCGATAATTATTAGTTCTCGAAAATTCTACATCCAGAGGTTCGGGTGGGTAACTTACCATAGTGGACATGTGCCAGATACGTTGACCAACCACGGGTCGATACACTGCGGGTGGAACTTGTGGTTGCAGGGAAGTACTCTCACATCTTCTCCGACGCTGAAGTCCTCCGTACAGATAGAACAGTCGAGCTGTTCCTCCTCAACCTGTCCGTCATTACCCTTGCTTTCACCTGACGCAGTAGTCACGGAAATTTCGGCTGTGGTGATCGGATCTGCCTTGGCAACTGCATCCGGGGATGCTCCTGCATGCTCTACATCATTTGATGCAAGTTCACGAGGGGCTGGAGATGACGAATGTTGCTGTCGGTCTCCGGATATGCTTTCTAGTTCGTTCTCCGGATCCGGTTTTGCAGGTTTAGGGTCACCAAATTTGACGATAGGGAGTGTCTCCAGAACAGCTCGTGCGAGACCTTTTGCTCGGCTCTGTCGTGGTCTACCACCGTAACCGGCTCTCGGGCCGTACCTTTCGGGATGACGGTGCGCTCGGACTGCTCCGGTGGCAATGATGATGAGAAACAGTAGTGTGATCAAACCAGTGATGCTATACAAAATGCTCATCGCAACTGCTGAATTATTCCCGCCCTGGGATTGGGTAGTAGTAGACTCTGCATCGGTGTCGTTCCCCATTATCGTAGCACGAACAATGCCCATTGAAGTATCCGAAGTCATGTTCTTAACCATGCCCGCTTCTTGAGGATCGGTCATAGTCCAGATGGATTTAAACGCCAGATCGGTTCCTCCCACCGAACAGAATGTCGCAACGGTACTGAATAACAATATAGCCTTCGGTTGTCCCCCCATGACCTCGTTTATCACGTCGTTAGGGGTGATGTAGGTATCATCGGTAGGGTCGTCGCAGGTTACATAGGTAATGGCGTCCTTGATGATATCGGGTTTATTATAGTTGTTCTGGTCGACAATGACCAGATTGCCTTGTACATTGAAAGCCTGCAACGTATTCTCGTTCGTCTGGTTGAGTCCGGCTTCCGACGTCAGAGGCGCAACCTTGTATTCGACATTGATCGGGCCAGCATCGGTAGCTAAGGCGAGCGCCATGGCAGAATTCTCTAGATAATCGGGTAGGATATCTAAGGCATTCGTGGTAGCTTTCTCGGCGGATACGATGGATAGGAAAGAGGCGAGACCCAAGATGAGAAATGCCATGTTGACGACACTAGCAACGCTCGACGTCGCCATGTCGGGTTCTCTTGTTTGGCTTTCACACGAGGGGCCAGCCGTTGTGGAATACCAATGTAGAGGCGGAGGGGAGGAATAGAAGGAACCAGGTCGGCGGGGGAAAAGATAGGATGCAATTGGATTGGTCCTTGTATTGGAAAGATCCCTAACTAGCGCCTCGCACAAAATACTGGTGTCGCATTTCAAAAGCCGTGTATATTAAACATGAGGGACGGGGGATTTCTCTATTTGAGCTTCGAGCTTGGCGACGTTTCCTTCTCTTCTTGATCGGCAAATAAGCGACTGGCGCGGTAGATCCGGAGATTGGGTTGTTAGGAGGAAGAAGGTGAGTGAGCGGATTGACGTAGTTTTTGTCGAGCGGTTCGCGGAACGTCGGAGGGGGGAAAACAGAGTAAGGTCAGGTGTCATGCATTGAATGTATGTTGTATGTAAAGTGTAAGTGTACATAAGTCGGTGGTTTGACTCTGGAGTGACAGTAGGTCACAACTGCTTCGAACGGGCAGAACGGGGTGTGGAATGTGGGGAAAGTTGAGTTTCCGATGCAACGGGAAAGTATCATGGTACAAGTACCTAACCTAACTATTTTGCAGCAACAGTGACTTACAGTGACTTACAGTGACCCAGTAAACGGAGTAGACGGCATTGGAATGCCAAGATTCGGATTCATGATAAAGTCCTAACTTCCTCGGAAAACCCGCAAAGGACCATATGAGGCACGCCAAGACGCTTTCTTTTGTTAATGAATCTTAGCTTGAACCTGTTTCATATCTCTCTGTAATCTGTATCAAACATGCCAGCAATTCGCACGACAACATCAACAACAACAATACGAACAGCATCAATTGCGTCAACAGAGACCCTCTGTTGACAAAGACTTCGTCGATTATCAATCGGAGAGATAAATGTAGCCGTCAATGATTTATGCCGCTTGCTACTGGTCGTCATTCCGAGACGGGCATCGTTTTAGCGTCATATTTTCTTTCAAGTAACGGCTGACTTGGCATCAATAACGGTAGATCCTCCGGTGCACAGCCTTCTAGGTGTGTGCGCGCGGATTACTGTACGTTAGGGAATTACTAAACGTACGCGCAATCGTTATGCCAACCAGAACCTTATTCACTATAAGTTAGTTAGAGATGGACTAGTTGCTTGGTAGGCATAAATCAGGTATTGTATCAAGAAAGAGATGTGACTTTAATAGTCTTACCTAAGACTTACATACCAACCTAACGGAGATAACCGAGCCTCAATTGGAATATACGTTATCTAAATCCGGCAACTCGGCCACCTGTTAAACCCCGCTATAGTCCTTTCCCATCTTTTTATCTGTCCTAGACCTATCCTAGACCCCTATAACGAACTGGACGGTTTCATATACAGGCACGTACAGAGTTACTAAAACAAACTCAGGAGTGTTGATTCGAAATCACCTAACCTCATGACCGTGATCTACGGTTCGGTTCTTCGGCTCGGGAAATAGTTTCCTAGAGCAAGGCATTGATTCCAGTTATAGCTACCTACCTATTGAACGAATAAATCAATATAGACCGGGTGCCCGCTAAGAAACTACTCCGCTAGTGAATACAACCTCAGACGTAGATGGGTAGGGCATATGACACTGATCTACGAGAATCAGATCTGATTCACAACAACCGTTACGAACAAGCGCACGGCCCCCATGCTCAAACCTTAATACTGCACTATAATTCAATGCGATCAGTTCTATTGGAAAGATTCTACAGAGTGGACATCGGTCTCGGCCATCGAATCTGGGGTCTAACCCGCATTGGAAGTTTCGTCTGATATAAAAGCTCGTCGTAATCCCTCTTTTTCACCGCCCTTTGTCTTGAGGAACCTGCTGTGACATGACTTAGCTATTAACATACGAACAACTACATATTCTGGCAAGTCTTGGTTTTGTCATACGAAAATATGGACAAATATATTGAGTGATGTTATTTGGATATTGCAAAACAGAGGATGGTCCACCGTTAACATGACCGGGAAGATGAGGGTATAATTGCGTATCGACTCGAGTGGTGGCTTGAACGAGTGTTGAAACCATGTGGCCGAAAACTCAGTCAACCTGCCCAGTCATTTGAAGTCGGAATTAACAGTAATCGTTGTGATCTTGTTTGTAGGCATATACGTTCTACAACATTCGGAATGGGCCTCCCATTGTGTCACGATCCTTCCCCGTAGATCGGCTGCAAGACATTACCCGTCCACAAACATTGTCTCAGTGGGAACTCCTGTTCATTCCTGAATACAAACATCATCGTCGGTAGTACTGTGGCTTCTCGGTATTCTCGGAACTGCCTGCTGTGGCACGAAGGCCACGATCTTGGCCCCTAGGTAGATATGCATGTCTACGATTTAAAATGTGCCCCTTGGCCGCTTGGAGATCTGGCTGGTGTCAGATGCCAAACTCGCCCCCGAATGGTGCTACCTAGGCTATCCTCGAAACCTAGCCCTTATCGTAGTCAGAATTATTATGAGGGCACAGGTTTAATAAATATTGTGGCACAAACGCCGCTCGTGTGTCACTGCATGCCCTGCGTTACCCATGGGGTTTGAGGGAAGCGGTAAAAAATTTATGGATTTCAAGATAAGCGAGGGTTCCCTCTCGTCACGGTGTGGGCCTGACTGGTGCTATCCTTACTAACCAGCATCAACGTTGGTTGTTGGCGCTCGTGGTTGGGAAGGGGAGCTTAGAGAATGGTATTCCGTTCCAGAGTGGTCGTTCAGAAATTCGAATTCTTAGTACATCGTCGCTGCTCCTAGCTGCCTGTATTTCAAGCGCGACTAGTGAAATTTTTTTTTGACAAGTTCCCCCTTGTACTATCAGGACGTACATAATTCATCCCCTAAACCGGCATAAGACAGTACAATTATAGCAAATGCAACAGAATCCTTGCTATTGCTGGTCTGTTCCACTTACAGCGTACGTACTGGGCTGTATTGCTGATCTTTAAGGGGCTCAGATGGGTTTTAGTGAATGCAGTTGCGTGGAGTTAGCGGATCAATAAGCTGGTACTTGGCCTTCCACTGCAAAGCTACCGCCCTATGTTTAGGCAGGTAGTCGAGGGAACGAGAGGATAGAGAGAAGCGGTCAAGGCATTCACTCCCCAAGAATCATTATTACAATGACCGTATCAAAACTGGTTAGGTGGCACAATCGGCTTAATGAGTCTATCACGGTTCAGGGATGATTGTGAACCTAGCATTGTGGAAATAGGGGGTGATTCAACGTTTAGTCATACTTTGGGCTCTATTTTGCTTCTCGCAAAGTAGAATATGTACATCTCTATGTCATATTCATGGCATGTACTCTGGTAGGATGTAGGTGGGTTGGGAAGGAGACCCAATTATATCTCTTCCATATCCTCTAGGTCGTCGAGTACTGGAAAGTCACCCGCTTCAACTCTTTCCGGCCTGACGAAAACGCCATGCTTGAGAGCTGATTCAGCGCCCCAGTATCTGGTACCTCCAATGCTCCCGTCGTTCTTCCCAACGGGTTCATCGAGATGGACTCCAACCCAAGCGCCTATGGTACCAGGAATCTCTTTAACTTCACCCACGTACTTGATTTCTCCTCTGCGTGAGTCATCACCACCAACTCTGCATCTCTTACCAGCCTCTATGCCCCTATTCTTGATTTCAAATTCAAAGGCCTCGATCTTGGCCTTCTCTAGGCTGGGGGCATCCGGGTTGAACCGGCCAAGTTTTTCAGCTCTCTTCCAAGCCAAGACTGAGTCGGATTTCTTCGCATACTCGTCTTCGGGCATGACATATTTCTCAACACCCGAGGTATCATTGAAATTCACTTTGGCACTAGCTGGCCGGGTGTCGATAATCTTCAAAAGTTGGTCAGTGATTCATTGCCATGCATCCTTGTTAATAAGAGGCGCATGTAGATATTATTCAATTATTTGACTGGGTGACACGTATTCACGACGTGCAGTGCGTCTACGGCGGTCATGCCTCTCTCTCTCTCTCTTTATGGCTGGCTAGTGTGAAGCGTTTACGAGATTCAGCTGACTTACATGCAGTTCTGCATAAGCAGAAAGGGGGAAACCTGACAGAAGGGTGCTGTCTTCATCTGCAGCCTCGATAGGTATAGTCTCCTTCGAGGCCGTCTTCAAACTGATACGCTGAGATGAGATTGGAATTCCCGTGACGGGTTCAAGTTTCCTTTTCAATTGGCTGATGGACCATGATGGGGTGATTCGTCTCTCAGAGGCCGAATTATCGGAAATGACTTGCAACGGAATATCCGCCATTGCTCGCCTGGATTCGTGGCACCGATTAGACGAGATGACGCGGTCCTGAAAGGCGTATCGAGGTCGGCGATCTCGAGGCTTCAACTACGTACCTATGTATGATACAGGATATGGTGTACCTTTGGAGTGAGGCTCACGATTTTAGAATATTGATGTTCGAGGCTCCGGATTTCTGTCTCGCTAGGAGCGCGGCTGGGATCCGACCCTTGCTTGTTAGAAGCACGGAGAAGCAATACTCGGGCCGCACAAATGCAATGCAACGACCGCCAAACTCCGGAAATTTCGTTGAGAACACGAAGATGTTGGGCAACAGGTTGCAGATGTCGATGGCGAATTTGTGCTATTTTCTGCAGCAACGTATTTGCAATGACAGAGATGTGGTTGGAGAAAATATGGGTTTGGCTTCAAAAAGGTGCATTTTCGAAGCGTTTGGAAATTCTTGCAACATATTTATTCGGTAGGTTGCACCGCTAGGGTAGTATGGATTACCTGTAGCAAGGGGTTCGAGCTGCAACTAAGGATCCGCCACACTTGAACATGCAAGCCACAGGCACTATCATGACGGGTACGGACCTATCCTAGCTATCTAAGCTATCCATGGCAAGCATGGCTTGTAAATTATCACCTGCATTTCAGGTACATACTGCATAAGTTTATATGCCCCCCCAATGCGACACCTTCACGAACTGTACATCTAACCTATCCCCGTCCGCAAAATGCTATCCTTTTTCATCTCTTTGTTCCATCGCGATCTTGAAATGACAACATGACATCGACGTGCACACAATACTCCCACCTAATGCAGGCTGCGCAGGTATTCGTACGTTATATGAAAAATATGGTGAAATGCCAGTCGACTTCACACGGCCACTGACGTCTGTGTCCCAACCAAACCCAGTATCGAGATCCAATCGCTTGTCACGTATGACAAACAAGGGGCATCAAATCTGAAATAGGAACCAACGATTTGGTACACGCCCGTTTGCATCATTGTCGATGTGTCCCTGAAGATCCAAGTCATCGGGTATCACGACAGGGCCCCCTTCAGCAGCATCGAAAAGCATCTAGCCAAAAAGCATCTGGCCTCATCGAGCTACTGCAGACAAGCATGAGATTTTGCATCCAGAAAAACATGGATATTGACACGCCATTCCCGCATCATTATCACATTTCCGTCCCCCACGTATGATGGCACTGTCATGGTTACGGCAGCTAACTGACGATCCTCAAATGAGATCTCGCACCTTTTTAGGACAAGGCGTCTCGTTCAGCCGCTCTATGGGCTGCGGGCTTCGCGGGGAAGACGCGGAAGCTGGGATTCCATGGGCTCCCGAACCCCAGCACCGAATGCAAACAGAAATTTTTTTTTGGTATCCTCGAAATCTTGGTTATCAGAATAGCGAATTTGATCAGTCATATATCGGTTTTAATGCGCTACTGAGCACGGGCTGACAAGCCTAACGTATGTATTAGTCTCCCATGCGTTCTTACCCGTTACGTACATTTTACAGCCCTAAATGGAAGCACCGTTCGTCTATAGTCGCTCGAGACATATGTCTTGAGCCAGGAGCGTTGAACGAACACCACACCAATAGTAAACAGGGCGACCTCTATGCATACCTAGGTAGGTGCCTACCTAATACTTCACCTTGAAGGTAGGTACGTAACCTACCTAGGTAGGTACCTAGGCAGTGTGTCTTTAACATGGACAGCGTGGGTTCATCGCGGCGGCAAATATGCGTTGTTCCTGCCGGCATCATCCGGCATCTATACTATTGTTCACCGCTTCCCTTGGGCGGTCAGGTCAAACCCACTTGCTGTCCAGGCCCGACCTAACAACGAGATACAATCACAATCTTCTTGTCATTTCATCTATACACGATGCACTAGTACCTACGGCATACGGCTCAGCACGGGCTTAACGGAGAGAAAACTTGCCGTTACTATTGGGACTTAGCTCAACTGTCAGGCAGCGTTAGGGCTGACATTATTTCCCGCCACAAAGGTATTCAGTAGGGTCTTTTTGCGCCTAGATCGAGGCTTGAAGTCTACATAGGTACCGATCTATAAGAGCCTCCTTAGCCCCGGGAGAATGATAGCCGAACATATGGGATGAAGCCACGGCACTCCAGCTACACGAGCATCAGCTGGTGATGTGTTCACAAGTCTAGGAAACAACAAGATCGAGTGATCGATGCAAAGCCAACAAAGCCAACACAGCCATCCAGGGAGACGGGTAAAAACGGGTTGAAAGTACCGAAGCCTAAGTCGTAAGGTAGCTTGGGTCAAGATGAAGTCCAAAGCTCCAACGGGGCATCAAGTAGGTAGTTGTCAGACAAAATTGGTGGCTGAGGGTTGGGGGCTGACGAGCCCAACTAGACGGTCCCGGTATTGACTGACCTATCGAATTGGTTCGATGAAAGCCCAGGCCGGAAAGTACTTAGGAGAATACGTATGTACATACCTACATACATACGCCTCGCCTCACTTGACCTTGAATGTTGCACGTACGTCAGTCAGTCCATTGGACTCTACGTAGTAGCACGGCCACATACACATCCATACCTACACACGCCTTGCATCAACTTACGACTGGTTTATAAGACAAACAACAGCGATAACATATATCTGAACTGTTATTCGTGTTCGTGCCTTTTTGGTTGCAACGTCTGTTTGATCTATTAAGGTCCTCACTTACCGTTATTAGCAGGTGATAACGATGCTAAAATCACGATGTATGTACCCTAACAGCCTTAGTAGGGCTATAGTGCGTTTCTTGCCAGGCAGCCAGGTACTCAATTGGCAAACGGAGAGAAACAAAGGGAAAAATGAAGATGTCGTTTCGGGCAGCAACAGCCAAACGAGTCGGTAGGTAGACGATCAACGCCTCTCCTCATATCCACACCATCCAAAGCCCCCCACGCTTCGCATTTTCCACCAGTCTAATGAATGCAAGAACACAACCAAAAGTGCAAGAAACAGCAAATACATACGTAACGAACATACCGTTGCCCCATTAGTGAGAGGGAGGGAGACAGGTAGATGTAGTACAATATCTTTGCTGTAGCTGCTGCAAAAGTAGATTGCGCTAGCTAGTACATACATCGTGCCCGCAAACACTCGCATATCTGTATGCACTTTGAGAGATGCGGTACTACAATGCGATTGTATCATGCATCTGGTCTTTTTCAATTGTTCTTTTTTATTTCCACTCCCCCCTGCTGCTTGCCTGCCTGACTTGACAACTCTTAGACCCTGAATATTAAGAGCGTATGTAGGTAGTGCGCGCGATCCATCGTCCAACCTGGCATAATAAAAGTTCAACCCTCCGTCCTTTTTTAATATGTGAGGAACTGACAGGGGTCACGATCCTATCAGAGGACGACAAGGCAAACAAAAACAGCGCAGTTCTTGTGTGTGGCGTAAGACCTTGACAAGCATAAGCATCATGTACGAAGACGGGCCCAAACCAACTTTTACTAATTATTGTGATGCAGTACAAGCAAAGTCGATCATGGTTCATGGCAGTTGTTGCCATGCACGCCATTACAACAGACATTAAAGGCTGATGTTCGGTACCGCCCTACCTTACTTGTCACTGACGTGTGTGTAAGCGAAGGAGAAAAGCGAAAGTACCTACCTCCCTCCCTATCGCAGCAACTACTACCACACTCTTTATTCTAGATCAGATGCTTTTCAAGTAGCCACGAAGTATACCTATTTTATATGTATGCATGTCTGCTGACCGCCAGTTCATCGGCCCCAGATCGCTATTCCCGGCGACCCGGAATCATTCTTTACCTAAATTTTCTTGTGACTACAACGTCTGAAGCATAGCTACTTGCAAGTGCGAGGAGTTGTAGAAACATATATGTCCATAATCTTATTGCAGGCGATGATGTGTGATGTACAAGGACACTATGTATGAGACGAACTGGATCCGATATGTTCATCAAAGCGTGAAAACCACCGCACAGACATTGAGCTCTTGTCTGCAACGTGCGTTGAAGAGAGCCCCATTTCCCGTGTCCGAGGAACAACAAGGGCTTTTGTGAGCTTTGTCACTTTTGCTAAGGCCGCTAAGTGGATTAGGTAGTGGATAGGCAATACCTTAATGTACATTGTATTTAGCGTAGCCCCCGGCAACATTAACCTCGAACACTACACCGTTCCCTTCGCTTCTGCGGTTAACACGCTCCGATCTAATAGACGACACCACCTCACCAATACACCCCAGACATGCCAAATCTATATACCCTTGCTCTTGTGAACTGCGCAGAGAACTACTACATACACCTACTATGTACATTTTTCATACGTTCTCGTACTAGACATCCATACCATACCTACCGTATACTATCTATACAAGGCCATCCCCTGCTCCGAGTAAAGTCCTCGCTTGTTTTTCTCGTCCTTCCCGCCTAGCCGGTACTAGCGTATCTCAAAAAGGGCTTCATCGTCAGTAGAGGCCAAGGTTGTATCCGCCCGCACATGCACATCAACAGTAGCTACATACATGCCTGAACTGCCCTAAGGTGGTATGTAGTAACGTAGACAGGTATGGTATGGGTATGGGTATGGCCGTCTGGTTTCATAGATTCTCCACTTAAGTATGCAGTTTCATAGTACATGGGCCGCCACCGCCACCCGATCTGTTCATTAGGGCTTCTGGAATTTGGACTCTTTGGTAGCATCGCTCGACAGGGACGGGTACTTTCTCCGAATCGATCTCATCCAAGCCCTGTGTGCTGCCCTGCAATATACATACATACTAGATCGTCAAGGGGTCCTCAGGTTCTCAAGCCTCGGAACGGCACTGGGACGGCAACTAGGCGGCCCTGCTATTGGAGATCCATGGGTGCCTGTTCGCAGCCTGGGTCTTTCTTGCGCCGTGCAAAGACCCAAAGCGCATGTTACAATGTGGTGAGGTCCTGTTCTTGTCCTATCCCGTCCTGGCCAGCCCATCCCGCTCGAGCTCCAGCACGGCACCTCCTTGAAGTTCTTGCCGACAACGCCTTGGCTGGGGGTGGGATGCTCCAATCCCAGTCGTCCCGGGAAGTCTCTCGAACACCTCGTTCGTTTGTGTGCTTTCCTCAGTTCGTCGCTCTATTTGCGTCATTAATCCGCCGATTCAAGCAACTACCCCTAGCGTACTAACCAAAAATACATGGAAGGTGGTGAATTGTTCTCTGCGTGCTCATGCATGATTTCGTGGCAATCAGCCCCGGTCAATAGCTCGCATGGCCAACAAGTCGTTTGTTTTCGACGTATGTACAATCTAAAAAGCCTCTCTAGGGACGGGCAGATGAATATCCACTGCGCCTGCATCTTTAGGAGCCTTTTCCATTGTGACGATGTACCGCCTGAAATAAAACATGTCATTTACTAACTACATAGACTCCTCCCCTCTTAAATGTGAGGTTCTTGAAGAGGGGGGCGATGGGAACTATGTATGTATTCTGTGCTGGCATAGTCGGTGTAGTATCTTCCACGAACTACCAGGCTCTATTATACCAGGCATGCCTTACCTATTACCTATAACTACTATGTACAATACGTAGAAACCCTGTGCCTATCGTCTCCACACTTCTATTATTTACGACACACCACACACCCCACACCCTGGTTGTCCATTTGAGCTTGGGCAACCTACACTACCTGACGGGCTCTGTTACCTACACTAGACCCTTGCTACAGTCTGTCTTCACATTGACCACCTTACGCTCCTGACCTGAAAGCCTCCAGTCTATCTCAGCTTCTGTGAACATCTCTCTTTTAGCGTTTCTTTTCTTGATTTTATTCCTCCGATATCAATCCGCACTGCGCATTCCCGACGTGGACCTATCAAGCCCCTATTGCCACTATAACGACACTCCATAGGAAAGATATATCATGAATGTTAAGAGAAAGTACCTTCTGCTGGCCAAACCCTTGACATCTGTCTAGTTTGACGTACTGTACTTACCCGCCCTGGCGCCTCATTGTGTTCGAAGCATTTTGAGTGCCCACATCTTTATTTATTGGCTGTGGGTTGAGCTAGGAATGCCCAATCATGTGTGATAAGTCACATAACATCTATCACGCTTCCTGATCTAAATCTAAGAGCTCTGGTCTTCTTAGACGATCTCTTCCACCCGTTTTCAAAACGTACCTAAAGACCCCCTTTTATCTCGAACTCCATACCGGTTCCCCTGTCTCTTACTAGAAGTTCACGAACTTGACCCGTTCAGCCTCAAGGACTTAACACCAAACTACTGTAACTCTTCTCAGCTGCTCTAGGACAACAAATCCAGACAAGCTGTAGATTATTGTTGTCTTCTTCCCCACCAGAAGCAAACAGAGACGAAACGCTACTAGGCGATTTCAGTTGACTGCGAGCATCACGATCTGTGTTGGGAAAAACGACGCCCACCGCCTTTCCAACGCCCACGAGGTTCCCAGCGCCAGCTAAGCGCCTCTATGAAAATCAGCCTGTTCAAGGCTCTCTAGGCCCCCTACCGTCATCGTGGATATCGCCTCTCTTCTCAAGGCCCCCGACTCAAATGAGTCCTCCGCATCCCCTCCTCAGCATACCCGATCCGCATCTCTACCCCCTTCCACGGCCGCGGCAGCCATAACCACAGGATCTATGAGTGTGCCCCCGTCGTACGCCGCCTCACGCTTAGGAGTACCAGGACCTTCCGTGGCAGGCGGAGCATCCGGGAAGCGCAGCATGCCGCCACACGTGTCGGAATCCCCTGCCAAGAAACAGAGTAAATGGTCTCAGGAGGAAGATGACCTGATCATTGCTCTCCGAGGGAGCGGCATGAAGTGGGAGGACATCTCTAAGAGATTACCAGGAAGAAGTGCTATAAGCTGTCGACTACACTACCAGAACTACCTGGAGAAACGAAGCGAGTGGGACGAGGACAAGAAGAACAAATTCGCAAGACTCTATGAAAGGTGAGTGTACTACTTTAGAGAGGCCTTGAAAGTCAACCCAACCTTCTACTAAAAACAAGTGCTTCAAACACTTGAAATGGCTTCGGTTTTAAGGGGTCTTCCTAACTGACGTGGCAAGAAACAGATTTAAAGCCGAAATGTGGACTAAGATAGCGGAGGAAATGCAAATGCCGTGGCGACCGGTAGAGGCTATGCATTGGCAGATAGGGGAACAAGACATGGCCCGCCGGGCAGGAGCTACGCCCTTCGCCCTTAAATCATCGTCGGCAGAGGGACAGCACGGTGGTTCCAGGGCATCACCACGACACGCCCATTCACATTCACAGGGGAGCCTTGCTCGCGACGTAGGGCCAGGAAGAGGCTATAGCCGTGGAGGGACAGCATCTTCAAGTCGACCTCTAGCATCGCGGAGAGAAAGCGTACAGCACCACGTCCCCGTGTACACAGAACATGTCCCCGAAAACTTTGGATACGCACATCATGGAATGCCCCTCGCCCCTATTAATACACAAAACCAATCACATCGGATGGGAATGCTTCCAGGAGTAGCTGAGCTCACGACAGGTATTAGCCCTTACAGCACCCCAGCGTACTCGCTTCCTCTGCCTAGTGCCAGCCCCATTCCAAGTGCCACAGCAAGTCCTGGACCGTACATGCCACCGATGGGCTATCCATCCATAGAGCCAGCCGGGTCAAAACGACGCAGGAGTCCTGAATTCAACCACATGACTCCTGAAATAACCAGACGAAGGCACCTCGATCCACGAACACAGTAATACAGCGAGACAAAATCTCTCCGGCACAGCAAACTCTCTGAACGAGACCTAAGAGAAAAACGATTACGAATTTCAGCTAGACAAGGTCTACGTGTTTTAGGTATACCTAATCAGTTGTATCTTGCAACTTCAAACTTTGTATTTGTTGTTTACCCTCATTGATGATTTTATTATTCCTATCGAGAACACGAAGAAGAAACGAGCGTATGGGACAGCATACGAAAACCTACGGCCGAACGGAACGGAACAGAGCACACAGAACAGAACAGAACAGGAAACGGCGATTTTGCATCGGGACCGGAGCGAGCATTCTTGAAGAAGGCGGGCATACCAAACGGGAAAGCATATGTATTGATGACGGAAGAACACAAAGAAAAATGGTTTACAGAAAAATACCTCTCAATTTATGCAAACAATACGGGCGAAGCGGAATTTTTGGGAAACAGAACGCGAGGCGTGGCGACGGCGTCAGATAAGGGGCGCAGGCAGCCGAAGAGGATCGAACATACTTTTTCTCTCCCTTTAATATTGGGTTACTTAATGGGATAGGGTCCTATTCGCGGTCGTGTCCTTTATCCTGCCGCTACATCTTGCTCGAAATCATTAGGGCGGCGCTAGGAAGACAGAAAAGTGCTTTTTTATTTTATTCATTTTCTGTTCTTTACCTACGTACCTCTTGTTTTTTCTTTTGTCTTTTGCAGCGCTCCCCGGCACCTTTTCCATTTTTCCTTCCCACTCTCTTTCTCAGAGCTCGTCCGAGAGACAAAATTTGTGCCCTAGTTGTCTATCTGTGGCAACGGACGTGTCGGTGGGAACGGGGAGAATGTGAAACAATCCGGGAGCGGAGATGATGGATGGATGGGGCACAGCAACGGGAGTCATTGCGGTGCGAGGCTTAATGTATGGTATCAACTTAACGGTAGCGTGCGTGTTCTGTTTTTTTGTTTGTTTTGTATTTGATTTGTCTAGGCAGTCATGTCTTCTAACTTACAACTGGAGTGGTGGAGAGTTGGGTTATGTCATGATAGATAGGTTAGAAGATGGTGGTCTGACCGGCTACCTACTAACTAGTGATTCAATACTTTTCAAAATACTTGTGTTGCATCTTTTTGCAAGACTCTTGCAGGTGGTGTAGTTTGTCATCATTTGTTTATTTTTGCTATCGTGATGCTATAAATGATGAAGTATATTTTTGTTATTCTTTAGGACTTGCTATTGCCCACCAGTTGTCCTTGTCGTAGCCACTGTCTAGGATCTCGCCCCCGGCAGCTACAGCGTCTTCTTCCAATTCCCCCTTTCTATACAAATGGTAATATCTCTGATAAGTGGTATCCCCTGTATCTTTATCGTCGGGGCTTCTTCCGTTGTCTTCTTCCCTACTAGCCTCCTTTTTCAACTTCTTTTTGTTCTGTCTCAAGACCCACGGAACGAGTTGGTCCTGATCCGCGGTCCCTTCGTCCCACCCCCGGCGGCTGCTCCCTTGCTCCAAGGCCCAGACGTATACCAGGACTTTCCCGGCGCCCGGTACAACGCAGTCGAGCAGCGCCTTTACCCCTTCGATGCGGCGCTCGCGAGTGGACAGGTGGTGTAAGACAGCTATGCATATAGCAAAATCAACACGTCTACTCCCGCCGAACGGCAGCTCCAAGCCATCTGCGACTCCTACCACCTCAGCACCAGCACTGCTCTTGCCCCTACTCTCCGCAGCAGATCCCACGACCTTGAGATCGCGCGCGAGCCGGACTAGGTTTGCGCTGCGGTCTGAGCCAAGGATGACGATATCCCGGTTCACATCGAGATACTTGCCATTCCCGCAGCCCACATCCAAACCGACGGACCCCGGTGGGAGGGACTCCAGAAAAGAGGCGACGACGGGCCAGGGTTTGTATCGCGTGGCGGAGAAGTGCGAGGCGATGGATTCGTACACGCTGTGCACGTGCTGCTGCTCGTAAGATTCGGCGGCAGCACCTATACCCGTATCCATACCCATGGCGGCGCTAGGGCGACTAGCGCTACTAGCTGAAGAAACGTGGTCGTCTTTTTGTCGCTGTCGTTCTCCTCCTCCTGTGCCATGCGAACAGGTGGAGGCGACGATGGGGCTGCTCTGCTGTTGGTGGACGTGTCCCTCTGTCAGCGTCACCGCCTCTCTGGATGCGCTGCTGCCGGGGGCAGTAGAAGCAGCGTCGTCATTGTTCGCGCTAGCTCCTGCGGGACCAACGTGTTGGTGCTGGTGGTGCTGGTCTAGCCGCTGTTCGTGTGCACCGCCGCCCGAACCTTGCTTCTGCGCATGTTGCTCCTCCGGCTGCTGCATGGCGCGCGCCGCGATGGTTGGTTACTAGCAAGGTGCTGCTGGAACTCTGGGGCAGGGTTGTTATGCTTAGATTACGCAAGCGGGCAGCCCTCGTTGGTGTGCAGGTTTGTAGGGATACGATTAATGGGCGGCCGATGATACGAAGGTAGATTTCAGATTTAGAAAGACAAGGGTTTAGGGTCTGGGTATAGAACAGGTTTAAAGATACATAGGTACTTAACCTTGGGCCTTGGCTATGCGAACGGTCGTACAGGCCCTGCAAGTCGTTAGGATAAGGTGTGTTGGTAAAGGTTCCAGTAACCCGGTAAGAAGACCACTTCGCCGGGAAGAGAAGTGGGGGTGTTTAACGCCGTCCGTTAGTTCAAAATTAAAGGATGGATAGCACAATTCCGAAGTACTGTACTTCTTACCTTGCTGACTAGAATGTATGTATGCGGCTAATATGATTAATTAGCAGGGGAGGGGTGTGTTGGAGGAAAAGAAGGGGAAAAAGCAAAAACACGGCGTGGCAGCAAATCAGATAAGAAGCAACCTGTTAGCCTGTCAGCCTGTAAGGTTCTTGTGATACATGTAGCTTTTTCTGTACGTAAAAAGCTTCACTAAAAACAAAACTCCCAAGCAGCAAGTTCGCGAGCACCCACGAGGGAGAAAGTGGAGAGATGTAAGAAAGTACCTTACTTGTACTGCTTGTAGTACATACATGTAGTTCTCGTGGTGGTCTACACATAATCTGTGTCATACTATGTACTTGTCAAGCGGGGCGCCCGCTCAAGGGGCCGGCTCGAACCGGGTTTTCGTTCGTCTCAATGTCTGCATGTCTTAGATCTTGCAGCTCAGCTTTCTGTCTTTCCTTTTTTTAAATTCCCCGGATCCTGGCTGCGGCCCGCGAGAAGAGGGGAGAAAAGCCATGTGCTGGGCTTCAAAGCCGAAAACTGAACTCGAGTACCCGAGACATGCAGAATTGTCTCTATCAGTTCAACCCAAAAACAACTTACAACGCTCTGATTATTTTTATTCTCTTTACTAGGATCAACTTTCTGTCAGAATTTTTAAGTTGTCATCAATTATTTCGAATTACAAGGGGCTGAATTGTGGAATAAGACGACCCCTTAGCCAGAGCTGCGCAACTATTCGACGATCTAAGATGTGGTGGATCCTCTTCGATGCGCTCAGGGGGTCTGAACCAAGGGACGACGACAGTTCGAGCAGGGTCAGAGGGTCAATTAGCGCGATCGTACCATGACGATATGCTAATAATGCATTATCATTCAAGTAGCCATGGCTGATATACATAATGTGATAGTTATACATTAGTGGCACCCTCAGGGCTGAAATCTAGTCGACGTGGGGTGAGAAGTTCATCTCTTGTTGCTTAGGTGATAGGCATACGCTTCAGTCTTACCACCTGGACTACCATCCACGTATTCTCCAAGTATGTATAATCACGCATGCAATCACTATTACGTGATTGGTTCTTGAGCTCATAGGTTGAGAACAAGTTTAAAATTCTTTGCTTTTCGGTTCCGTGCTACACAATCTCAGATTCTAAGCTGTCGCCTTGCCTTCGTCAACATGATATCACGATCGGCTTACACCTTTTCTCCAATCAGCTGCTTGAACTCTCTCAGACACTGCGACCAGACGGATTGGCCCTGATCGCTCTGCGCGTAATCATTTACGATCTCGATGCCCTTTAGGTCATCCTTCATGTGCGTCTCATTAGTCGTTCCATCTAGAACCGATGTACCTCCTAGGCCAAGTACGAGCGCATACAGCGCAACTGGCTGCTCAATGTTGATGTTTGTAGCTAGCTTCTGTACAGGTGGGCTCCTCAGTAACTTGGGGTTGCCTGACAACGTCCAGAAAGTCTGGAACTTGATGTCCTTCTCTCGGCAATACGCTCGCAGATCTACCTCCCAGTCCGTTGATGGATAGAAACGGTTCTGTACAACTGCCGGACGAACCGCAATATCCGGGCTGGTACATAGGTAATCAATCACTTGGAGAGGCGTATTGGAAATCCCCAATTGCCTAATCAGGTGAGGGACATATGTTTCAAGCGTCTTCCAAACCTTGGCTGTATCTGGAAGTGTGCGAAGGGGTGAGTGCAGGACCAAGCTATCAATATATGGTTCTTCCGAATCCGCGTAACGGAAACTTCGCAGTGATGAAGCCACCGAGGCGTGAACTTGCTCCTCTAGTGGTGCATTTGGATCGTAGGGCAAGTCATCCGGGTCTTGGCCATCAATTGAAGTGAACTTGGTTTGAATCTGGAGGTTATTAGCCCCTGAGCACCATCTTCTGGCTCATGGATGGACAGTGACACACGAATAAATCACCCCGCTTTGCAATGCCTGATGATATTGCCGACTTGACGGCGTCCCCAACAAGAGGCTCCTTGTAGTGACGGGGTTGGGCTGCGGTATCAATACCTCTGAACCCTGCCTTCAAGGCCAAGAGCACCAAGTCAGCTGTAGCATCTTTCTTCCAGGCCGTTCCGTATAAAAGCTTCGGCATCGGTGCCGGTTTTGCATCCATGGCGAAAAACCTGAAGCTAAGAAAAGACTGTTGTTTGAATAATGGAGCAATGTGTCTATGATGGCTAAAATTGAAGACTGAATTGCTGCGCTTCGTATGAAATGTCTTAATGGACGATAGGGAATGCCCTACTAAATTGAAAAGTTCCCAACTACGAGTCGTGCACATAACCGGGTTATCGCCTACCACAATGGGATCTTTCCGTCGCTTGACAATTGCGTAGGATTTTTCTCTTTGCTCTTGCTATAAAAGGTTCCAGTGAGAAGAAAAGCCAAAGGAACCGTATTAAAGTGATAATAAGAATGGAAGAAAGCGGAGATGATCCCTATGTACCTGATACTGTACCACAATATTGCATCACCGCTCGTCTAAGGCAGGTTATCAGATCAGGTGACTACCTCGCAAAGTAGGTGTAGCAATTTATACCTAGCTCGACAATTAATGTAAGAATTTCTATATCAAATATGCCCAAACGACATCCAGTAACAACATCTCGTGTTTTACTTGAGGTTTATGTGAGAACTGAAGACGTTTAGGTACGTGCATGCAAACATCTTCAATTGGTGTAGGTACATGGATATACTAATGTACCTGCCTGTTTACCGGAAACTCGGAGACTAACCCCCCGAGATCTTAACTGTGAGTTGACGTCACAACTTATAATTCCTTGAGTAACAGTCACAAAACTTACAATCTGCTTGCTACCTATCTGTCTACCTACATAATATAACGGAAAGTGCTGCGCCGATAGAAAAGGTCCAACCGAGATCGGTGACAGCTCTCTAGCTGCAGAGGTATTACAACTCATAAAAATATACGCTCCGGGATAACGGCTCTTCAACCGAAATCTATATCCGGACCTTTCATTTTCCTATGAATAGATACACGGATAAGTACGATGTGAAGATAAAGAATTGTAAAGATATTGATAGTCGAGCGGGACGGACGTTCCACACACTACCCCACCTTTGACTAACATCCACATTGCTCTTCCTCAGAGTGGTGAAACAATGTCTTCTTCTGGTCCTGCTAAACAAACTTGACTTACTTACCTAGCTCAAGACCCTCGTAAAGGTTAACAGCTTACTACCTTTCCCAGTACTGTTCCCTCTTACAGGCATATATCTCACCCCTTAAGCTGTTACTAGGTCTTTTATAGGCTAGAGCAAAGTATTCAACATGGCCTCTCAACCCTTCACCATCAAGTGGGGTATTATGGCCACTGGTGGCATTGCCCAGAGTAAGTCATAACTTCGCCGGTAGTTTATTGGAGCTTTATCTAGCTGACATTTTATTTTGGCAGCCTTTACTAAGGATCTGCTCACCAATCCCGCAAGCCGCAATGTGAACGACGTCGCTCACAAGCTAGTGGCTGTCGCCTCCTCGTCTTCCAAGGAGAGCGCCACATCCTTCCTCGAGAAGGTCAAGGCCCCGGATGGTGTGAAAGCGTACGGCTCCTATGCCGAGTTGGTGAACGATCCTGATGTCGAAATCGTCTATGTCGCAACCCCTCATAGCCACCACTTCCAGAACACCATGCTAGCTTTAGAGGCCGGCAAGAATGTTCTGTGTGAAAAGGCTTTCACCGTTAATGCCGCTCAGGCTCGGAAGCTCGTTGAGACGGCTAAGGCCAAGAACCTCTTCTTGATGGAAGCCGTCTGGACACGGTATTTCCCTCTCAGCATAAAGATCCGGGAGCTGGTGCAATCCGGAGCCATTGGCCCTGTGTACCGAGTCATTGGTAAGTTTCAGTAGCTCACATACTAGTGCTAGCAAGGCATGTCCGGGCTTTGTAAACCATGCACTGACAGCTCGACTATAGCCGACAACTCCTTTGGCAACGATGGACCAAACGGTACCCTGACTTTCCCCGATGAACACCGGATGGTGAATCCTGATTTGGGGGGAGGTGCCTTATTGGATTTGGGTATCTATTCCCTGACATGGCTGTTCCAAATCCTATATCACCTTCAGCCTGAGGCGGAAAAGGAGGCGCCGCGCACCGTGGCTGCTATTAACAAGTACTCGACAGGGGCTGATGAGATGACCAACATCATCCTCCAGTTCCCCAAGCACAAGAGCATGGGGGTTGGTATGACATGTCTACGAATTCCCACCAACACCGACGGGCAAAACAGTGGTGGCCCCGCTATCAAAATTCAAGGCCCTCTAGGAGAAATTCAAGTTATGGGTCCAGCGTTCAGTCCTCGGCAGTACAGGGTCATCAAGGGGGACGGAGGAGGCAAGATCGAGGTTGTAGATTGCCCCATACCAAAAGACCCGGAGCGGGATTGGGGTCACGGTATGTTCTGGGAGGCAGACGAATGCGCCAGGTGCCTTCGGGACGGGAAGAAAGAGAGCGCTACTCTCCCCTTGTCAGAGAGCATTGTCATCATGGAGGTTATGGAGGAAGCTCTCAAGCAGGGAGACATTCAATACCCCGAAGTAATCACTACCGCCGTGTACGACCCGAAGAGCCCACTTAACACCGGCGGCAAATGATTTTGTCATGGACAAATCCTTCAAGACTACAAGAGGGCCTAGTGTCAACGACAATAGAACAACGTCGAGGGTAGCACCGAGGACAATGCTATGACATCAATTCGCATCGTGCAAGACCTGAGTAATGGTTTGTGAAGTCTCAGTCGATCTAGTACTTAAGACAGCCTCCATCATCGTTTATCTCAGTTACTATTAGGGAGCACTCAGAATTCGAGCTTCAGCAGCGCATGATGCAGATTCTATATTGTACGTTCTGTATGTGAAGCTTTGGCGATCGTTTTCTACAACAAGGTAATTATCATCACGGCATCAGATACTGTGCTTGCTAAACCATATTGACTAAACTAAATTGTATTTACGGAAGAAAATCATGAGATTTTCTTGTATAGGTTGGTACCAAAAGTGTGGGTTACGCTATTCCCCTGATCGAAATTGTCAGTACAATGCCTGGTCGCCTATGTGAGGTTGTCCACTCACCAAGTGTGAGTATTAAGATTTAGAATTATCCTATAAGAGACTAAACTAACTGACTTATAGGTAAGATCGTTAGGAGAGTTTATTGCGTGATGTTCTACAAAGTCACTCGTACCAAAAGAATAATTGGCAAATGTGAGGCTTGAATGAAGGACAGAAATTGCTAACACTTGAATGTTCATTATAATTGGAGATCTCCTGAGTGGTTTCCAGTGTATTATCTCTAGATTATTCACCTGTCCGAGGACCTTCGTAATCATCGAGCATACAACGATTGAGCCATCTTTATATGACTAGGCTGAGCAGGAAGCCTCGGCAATAACCAACCGGATGCATTTCGCCTCCCCTGTGTTACATATTCAACTACACTATCATGCATTAGGCAGCAATGCCGCCGCCACAACTTGGGCATTTTTGAGGGCTGACAGGTGATCACAGCCACGGGCCCATGCCACAAAGCCAAGATCGCTTCTACCTAGTGGACCTGGCAATACTTCTCTCTCAACCCTAACTCTTGCCAGTCGGATATTTGAACATTAACTCAACGAACAAGCACTCCCGCAAACTGGTATACTTCAGTTGCCTTAAGAGATAACGCGGACTATTATGATCAATTGAAGAATCATCTTCGAACTTCTAGTTTTCCGATAAACTGAGCCATGGATCCAGGGACAAGCTTGGCCGTTGTGAGTCTTGCTTTACAAGTCACAAATGGACTCTTCAGTTATTATGAACTATGGACACATGCAGATGAGGATATCATAGAAGTTCAAAGATCTCTCTTATCTCTGGCAAACATTTTTACGCAGCTTGACATTACTTTGCAGAAACCAGATCTCCAAGAACACATCGTTTCACTCATCCGTCTGACAATGAAAAGTTGCAACCGGACGATTCAAAGTCTGCAAAAGCGACTAGAAAAACTGGAGCAGCAAGGGACACCAAACAAGTTAAGGGGCAAGCTTAAAGACTTGCGTCGACGAGCTTCATACATCTTCAGCCACAAGGAGATCAAAGAATTCAAGTCGTCTTTAGACAATCTCCGAGAAGATTTAGGCCTAGCAATCGAAGTATTAAATTTGTACAGATCACATAAACTAGGATGAAGCTATAACTCTGCTAATGGCTTGTCAGAAATACGACCGCTACGAGTCTTGGCGAACTCCGTGAGATCCATGATGAACTCATGACTCTTAAAGCAAAGATTTATGAGACGAGAAGAGCTGATAAAGCAATCGCTCAAGGTGAGATTCAACTAGATTTCTCGTTCGAAGACATTAATTAAATAAAACGTTCAGAGAAGGCCATTAAAGCGAGCCGGGCTTCGATTTTAGCTTGGCTTTCACCCTGCAACATCTCCAACGCACATTTGTCGGCATACGAACGGCGCGAACCTAACACTGGGAAATGGTTTCTGGAGAGTTCGTCATTTGCTAAGTGGCGATCTTCCAAATGTCAATTTCTCTGGCTGGTTGGCAACGGTAAGATTCGGCTTCTTCCTCCTTTGAATAATATAAAAGCTAACCTAAGTAGTGGGGTGTGGAAAGACAGTGCTAAGGTAAGCGCCAAACTGCGTGTATTGGAATAATATGATAATATGATAATATGATTGATTCTTTGTGATATTCAGTGCTTCGGTAATTGAAGAGCTGCGCAAGCTAGGGGAAGGTTCGCCTTACGGGGAAATCCTTTATTTCTACTTCAATTTCAACGATTCTTCACGTCAAGACCTTTCATCGTTCCTTAGATCAGCACTCGCACAGCTATCTCTGAAGGAGTCGGTGCTTCCAACATTGGAAAATTTGCACCGTATGTGCGGCTCAAGACCTCTTTCAACCCTTGAGTTACAAGCTGCTTTCCTATCAGCCCTAGAAATGCTTGCCCCCGGTAACAACACAGGTCCCAAAAGGACTGGGAACGGCGATACCTATATCGTTCTAGATGGACTCGACGAGATACCTTTCGGTCTTCAACGTGGGGTTGTACTTCAATTTCTGAAGTTGATCAGCAATCACAAAAATAACCACTTGCATGTACTTGTTTCTAGCCGGCCGGAACAAGACATTGGAGATACTATAGACGACTTACCAAATTGGTGGAAATTTTCGATACGTCAATCAGATGTGGAGGTGGACCTCGATACTTATGTTACTAATGGGATTCTGTCAAATCCAAAGCTCCAAATGCAGTCGGACACCATCAAGAGCGAAATGAAGAACAAGTTGGTACATGATGCTGGTGGCATGTGAGTTATACTTATGTTCATTGCTATGTTTACCTAGTCGTATACTAATAATACTGGAAAGGTTCCAATGGACAGCGTTGCAATTTCAAGAGTTGGCATCCAAAAGGATACTGAGGGTAAAAGACATCCAGAATATACTATCCTCTCTTCCGATAGATCTGGATACAACATATGAGTGAATTCTCGAATCCATCGACCCCTTATTCATGAATGAGGCTAAAGCAGCAATTCAATGGTTGGCATGCGCTGGTCGTCCCTTGTACTTAGAGGAACTCGCCGATGCTTGCATCGTCCAGCTAGACAGTACAGCGCCCTTCAGTGAGGATGCGAGGCTGAGTCCCTGGGCCATTCTTGAACTCCTTCCCGGTTTGGTTAAGGTAGAACCGGGCCTAGGCCAGGCACCGAAGTTCATACCTAAGCACCATACCGTCAGTCTTGCACACTTTTCTGTCAAGGAATACCTTTTGAGCACACGAGTTCAATCAGGTCGCATGAGCTACTATGGAGTCGACACAAACTTGGCGAACCAACACATTGTACGCAGCTGCATGGCCTACTTAGACTACTGCCTATCTCTCTCTAAGCCATCCGAAGCCAACGCAAAGTTCTACCCTCTCATGGTGTACGCTTATCGGCATTGGGCATATCATGTCACATTACTTCCCATAGACTGCCATGTAGCTATGGATGATGTGATAAGCCATTTCAAGAAACCTCGTTCTTGCATCCTATGGAGTGCGATGACTCTTCAACTTCGAATGATAAGGGATGAAAACAACCCGTACGTATTTGAAATCCCTTTGGATCCACTTGGACAACCTGACTGGAGCTTCTATTATCTGTTATGCTGCGCTATAATCATGGACAACAGGCCTATAATCAAACGACGGCTCGACGACGGCTTAGAACTGCGCGGCAATTGGATTTTAGGCGACCCTCTGAGATTAGCTATAGCATGCGCTTATCAACCGAAGAAACCTGCTTCAATAAACTTAGCTTCGCAGGTATCACCCTTACATAATGAGCCTTTCTCGGGGGGAAATCTTGTAGTATCCCTACTGGCGGCAGGATGTCAAGTCCATAAACAACATTTCTTCCTCGCTGCAGAAAGTTGTTCTGATCGAGTTGTATCGTCCGTCCTGAACGAAGCATCTTTCTCCTTCAAAGTCCTTTTACAAGGTATCAAATTGGCACTCATGAATCAAAGAAATAGGAATGCGGACCTAGTCTTCGATAACTTGACTTGCAAGATTTTTGGTTGCGACTCCAAAGACGTGCAAAATGCTCTCTTCCGGCAGGTTTTCAATATTGCTATATCATTCGATTCTGTAGCGCTTATGGAATATATCCTACGACGCTTACCAGTTGATGTCCTTCGGCGAACCGACCTAAATGAGCTTCTCTTGCGAGTAGTGATTGAAGACAACACATTCGCAGCTATGGGTATCACTAAGTCTTCCCGGGTCAGCGTTAGTAAGGCATCTCGAAGATTGGTGGCGGAGTGGAATAGCTTGATGGGACATCATCCTCAACTTCGTTCCACCTTACTAGTCATCTGCACCCGGCTCTGGCAAGGAAAAATGACACGGTTGTACTCAGGACATAACATGGCTACGGTGAGCAAGCTCTTAAGTGAAGCGGTACATAAACTATCTTCTAAGAGCTTAGTTACTACGCTGGAAGTGCTCCGTGTGTGCTTCGGGTCGCTATCAGCATTAGACAGTCAAGTCAATGGCCGTACCTGGAAGATTCTTTCTCTCCAACGGCGCCGCCTAAGTGCAAGTCAAAACCTAGCATTATTTGCGATATTAAAAAGCCCATGGTCGTATTTAGCCTGGGCCATTGTAGCAGATAAATTCATTCAACTACGATTATATTCGCACTTTACGCTACTCCAGTCTGTTCGAATGCTGGACTACTCTTGCACATTTCTAATATCGTGTCCGGAAAATTGGATGAAGAGTGTCTTCGCACGCCTGTATGAAAGTTTCCCGCTCCAAGATCATAAAATTGGCCATAATATTGTTTCTCTCTGTGGAAATAATCAAATTCATCTTAGTCGGCGTTGTAATAGATCAATGAATAGAAAAGTAGCATTTGAGGCTACAGCACAACTACTAAGAGACAGGTTCTTCAAATTATCCATTAAGTGTTACACTGACAACGACCATTTCGAGCTTTCAAACACATTCACCCTGTTGATAGAGCAGACCTGGGTAAAAACTACAAAGGGCCCTATCAACGAGCCTGTTACGGACAGGTTATATTCGAGATTATCGTAGGTATCGCAGAGGTACTACCTGGACTATGAATGAGAAAAGGCAGAAGGAATTGGAGTTGCATTGGGCCGGGAGTTGGCGTTGCGTTGGGGCTCTGGCGGATTATAAGAAGCTCGTTATATGCCAAGGGTATACTAACTCTGCCCTATTTCTTCAAAGAACAAAACAACAATTAACCTAGTGTGTTGGATGTATTCATATTATGTGTTGTCTTGTTTAAATAGATTGACAAATTCCTTCCTGTCCAAACACTAGTCAGTCACCTTCTATCAGCGTAGAACATATAGGTGAAGTAATTGATGAACTGTCTCCTTCCTTGAGGAATTATACTAGGTAGCTCAATTAATTAGCTATGACATCTCACGTTCCGTACAAGCATGTATGCTAACCCCCTTTACTTCGTATGTGACCAGTCTCTAAGACTTAGGGTCAAGGTAGTATCAATTCATCCACGTCCCCGATACATAAACTACTTAAGCAATAATACCAAAGGGCAGCACGGCCCACAGCAACCGAAGATACCACCTCCATGCAAGGGGAAGTGCAGTCATAGTACGACGATGGCACTCATGCATAGTCCATAGACAAAAGCACAGGCGAAAGACCAAGCACGATCGGTGTATTTTTATTAATGCTCCCCTACACACGTGCCCAGAATGCCTAAGCCTATGCTAATTCTCTCATGTTAGAGAATGCCAAGTCGTCCATTGGGTATATCCTTCTCGTGTCAGTCCAATGACCTGCTGTTATTACAACAAATCTGGGAGGAGCCTTGAGACTTCGTGAAAAATGATCGTAGGCAACTTCCCCATCATACACTGTTCGCCAGGGGACTAGACTTTCCTGGCTTATAGCTAGTTGAACGCAAGTGTACCGAGATTATCGGAGACGAGTAACCTGAATGGGGGAGTCGTGGTCGTGTACGAATTCTTTTGGAGGGTGTCTTCTAAGCGCCCTCTGCCTTGATCTTGCTTCGATTAGATGTCAATTCTTCCTGTTTGCAATGTATTAGTTGAATTCTTAATCATTGAAACTCGTGGGTATGTGAGCACTTACCTCTGCTTTCCTCTTACCCCTATATGGCTCGGGAGTGCTGGCACGAACATATGCTGGTGCGTTTCCACCATCTTTGAACGCTTCCTGGTAACAGCTGGCATGGTAGATCTTCGAACCAACTCTCATGGTGTCGGGCCACACGAACTCCTGGGCATCATCTAACCATCGTGTCTCAAACTTGTCCTGGCAGATACTGCAAACACTGTTTGCCTGGCTCGGGTCATCGGGAACCGGAATGTACTGCATCTGCGGGGCTTTCTGGGCAGAGCTGTTTGAATTCGCTCCAAAATCTCCAGAAGGGACCACACGTTCCTCATCGACGGTCTCGCGGGTTTTAACCCAGTCCTAGTTACCTATGTTAGTGCCATCTTCTTACCAGACATGAGTTCGTATGAGAATGCTTACCATTTCGTCGACAAACCAGCTGCGGTGGTGACCTTGCTTCTCAGCTTCCGCGAGACGCTGGTTCACACGGAAATGCGAGTCCATGTGTGCAGTCTTCTTCTTCTTTCCCTCTTCGTCCTTCGTGAATCGTCGCCCACACTGTAAACATTGGGGACCTAGTGACTCGAACAAAGAAGGGATTAGGTGAGCACGGAATCTATAACTACGTTAGTTCAAGCCGAAATATAAGCTTATGGCGGAAACGTACACTTTAAGAGACGCGGGTCGCAAGTCTATGTCACTCATTGCGGACTCGACAGCCGGAGGACGGGTAGGTTGATTGGCCGAAGCCGCCTGGACCGGGGGGAGAAAGGGAAGGGAAGGCACTGAGTTGGACGCTGTTGTAGAACTACTAGCCGGTGTAGCAGGCGGAAGCATACCAGCCTGTCTCAGCATATTCATTAATGCCATCGGGTCAGTAGGAGGTGGCGGTTTGGGGTGAGTAGGGGCTGGCTTCGGGGGCTCAACTCGTTGAGGGGGTGGAGTGGGGACCGCGATAGTTGCGGGAGGCTGGTGAGGTGTAGACGCCTGAGGCGTCATAGAATTTCGTGACATGATGGCAGCTAGAGTGCCAGGACCAAACAAGGTGTCTAGAGAAATCTTTCCACCCGCTTGCTGCGGGGGAGCTACTGCTACGGGTTGCGATTGAGGGATAGGTGTAGGAATAGCAGGTTGGGCTGGTGCCCTCATAGTCACAGCGAGCTCAGCAATTTGTTTCTCTATCATCACAAGGGTGTCCTGAGGCAGATTCTGGGTCTCAAGTAAGATTTGCAAATCCATCAGCGCCTTCAGCCTGCTCTGTACACTAGGATCATGCGGTGTCTGTGCGATTCGAGCCTGAAAGGCTGTGATGAGATTACGGGTGCTATCCTTCAAAGAATCCACACTGATTCCAGCCAAGGGTGCCCCATACCCTCCTAGCTGAGGGTGTTGATAGGCCATGGTCGTTGGGGCAGGTTGTGGTGTGGATCGCGACATATGCTGCTGCATCTAAATATAAGGTTAGCAACAATAATATTATATGTGGACTAGGATACTTACTAGGTGTAGAGGATAGTTATTTTGGACCGGCTGTGATTGATGGGGGTATGTAGATGGCACACCGTTTGTGGTGGGTGTCGGAGCCTGGGGAGGGTAGTTGGTATGAGGAGGTGGATGATGGACGCCAGGCGGAGTGGGTGTCTCTCGATAGGGTGCTCCCTGGGGCATTCCCTGATTCACAGGCCGTCCACGGCCGAGCAGCTGTTGCTGGCTTCGCACGTGCTCCCGCTGCGCTTGTAACGCTGTTGTTCTCGCCTTGATAAGGGCATTCTCGATGGGACGTGTTACATCCGGGGGAAACACTGGGCGAGTGTCAAGCGAGCCTACGATGGGTTCCTTCCAGGTCTTGAGCATCTCATCCATCTTTCGACGGGTGGCCTGGTCGACAGAGGCATACGCATTCATGAACGTCTCGTAGAGCTTCCTGCCGAAGTAGAGGGTGTATGGTGTGCCTACATTCTTCACGATAGAGTCGAGAACATACAAGGCAGGTAACTTTTTCTGAGGGACAATCTGAAAGGGAACGTTAGTATGTTTACTTGCGGGCATCACTATATCAACTAGTAGTGCCGCGATAGAACTAGACATCTCTATATAACCTAGCATCATGAAAAAAGAGGAAATAAGACCTACTCGTTTGATATGTTCCTGGAGAGCACCAGAAATAGCATGACCGTGTTCAGTGTTTTCTCGCGCAATCAATGTCAGATTGTTAATCTCAGCGCGGGCAAAACCCTGAAGGTCCTCAAGTGCATCGCGGAAGTCCTGGGCTACCGCCTCCGACTCAGATTCCATAGACATTTTGGTCAAAGGATGCAAGTACAGTTCAACTGGTGTAATGAAGGGAGAAGGTGTCGAGTTAGAAGAAGCAGACTGTTCACCAAAAAAAGATGGTTGTACCACTTTTCTTCAGCTGCTTGCAAGTGTGAAGGAATACAGTTCTAGAATGAAGCGAAGATGTCACAGAGACGGACAGCCCTCGCAATGTTCTCTCCTCGAAAGGTACGAGAATTGTGATACTGCTGATACCTGTTGGTGACTTCCACTATTCTGCCAAACCGGCCACGCGACCGTCGGGGTTACCTGTTAGAAAGCGGATGTGTCGTGGATAACATTCTTGTCGTCGCTACTATCCGAGACTCCAGGTCTGATTCGCGCGTGAACTTTTTATTCCAACTAGGGCCTATTGAATAATGTTGATAGTCGATGAGGGTGTCGAGTGCTGTCGCAGATGGGGCGAGTTCGGGAGATGGTTGAGAAATGGTTGAGTGGAGGTAGTAATGAAGGTTGTCGTATCGGAGATGAAGAGGACTTGAATTGTAGAAGAAAGGTTTGAAGAGGGACAGTGAACGAGTACCTCGCAATCCAAATAGATGTGCGGCAATGATTATTTGCAACAAGAAACTCGCGACGACTTTATGTTTTGTTGTTCGTGAGTTGTAGCTTGCAAAAAATGAACAATGAACGACTGGCCCTTGGAAAGTTGCATATACCCCGTCGCAGTATGACTCAAGTGGTCAAAGCGCGACCTAGCGGGATGGTTAAAGATTTCAAGTGCACGGTAGGTACCGAGAACAAAATATGTGCACCTGCCAATTGATGAATGAGGAAAGCTTTCAATGTTCGATCTAGAAAATGCGTCAGGAAAGATTGGTTGGTTGTAGAAGAAAAAAAGAAGTTTGGTTTTGGAAAATGGCTTACTTTGATCTGATGGAGGAAACTTTCAAAAATCTAGACCCCTGTTAGTTCCGGCCCCAGCTGTGCCCTGGACCCGCCACCTGGCTGACAGCACTCAAAAACTCGTAGGTCAACTGTAAACTCCATACAGGACTACCTATTTAAATGTACCATTATCAGATAAAGGACTTATTTCAACGTGAGTTATCATACAACAGAATTTTGGTAATGTGCAGCATTTCTTAGGGCCGCAGCTGTTGCCAAAGCTGGCCAGTATGCCGGAAGAGACTACACAAACTGCATACTGCATACGTAGGGCATCAATCCATTAAACATCAGATGAGTCAAGTATTGTAAAATACACGATCATCATTTGCACACGTCAGTCTCGCCCCGAAAACGAATTGAAAAGAACTTGCAGCAATTATATTATGGTTATGTTCAGAGTCACTGCTAATTAATGCTATGTAGAACCGGGAAAAGAAATCGAAAGCAAATGTCCGTTGACCTAATCCAGGGTATTTCCGAAAGCACATCCTAACGCCGCTTTCCAGTCAAACACCTTGCCTTTTATGCTATGAGTACATATGTGCACCGACCAACCTTTTAGTACCTAACCTAATAGACCTAGATCCTATTGTCGAAGCGGTCAAGATGGCTGGCTTCGCTGTAGCGGCTCGATCTTGATCCAGCGTTGTAGGCGGGGTGCAGCGCGGTGGGAGGACGCTTCATGTCGGGGATAATGGGACTGCTTCGATCATCGATGGGCAGCTCGTCGCTAGGGCGTCCGTACTCGACGTCGTGGGTGATGGGGCCGCTGATCTTAGGCTTGTTGCCACCCTTGCCGAAGAACCACGTGCTCCTAGCTCTTGGCTTCTTCTCCTTCTTGATGGAGTTGCTTCGGTAGCTCTCGTACTCCTCGGTGAAGTTGACGTCGCGAGTGGTTGCGCCATCGTTGCGGACCTCGCGGGCGCTGACACCGTTGGCCTTGTTGCTGAAGATGAGCGACGCAATGATGTTCGTGATACCAAAGGCAATAGCGATGATGCCGGACCCCATGATTGCTTGCCAGACCTGGAAGGGTACGTCCTTGTTGTTGTAGGTGTTATTGCTGAGCGCGCCAAGAAGATGGCAGCCCATTAGGACCATGGCGATACCAAGCCAGGTGAAGCCGCGGCTGTCGCTAAAAGCCGGCCAGTTCTTTCCGATGACTTGCTTACCATACTTCAGCGGAAGCTCCGTGTAGAGAAGGAGACCGGCGACGGCGATGACGAAGGCCAAGGAGATATCGTTGAAGAACTGGAAGCCGTTCGGCATCTTGGCGAAGTACATCATAATTCCCGAGACGAGGATGACGGCCAAAAGAGCGGCGACATTGCAACAGCGGATGACCTGGAGGACGATGAAGGCGGAGCCTTGGAATCTGGAACCGGTCTTGACACCCATCTTGTTGAAGAATCTGGAGATACCTAATGTGGTGTCTCTCTGTTTATAAGCGTTAGAGTTGTCTCGCCTTGGCATAGTTGGACTACTAGAAAAACGGGGTACCAACTGTTGTAACTGCCAGCAGCTATTGTTAATATGTTTCTTTTTTTCTTGATGCGGAAAGGGGATCTGGCTAGCAGATCTGTCGAGTCAATCGAACGGAGGTGGAAGGGAGAGGCTTGGTCGAGAAATGAAAGTTGAGTTGACAAAAAAGGAAACGGGGGAGAGAGCGTTCGATAGGTTCAACCTATGTGGTGAAGTTTTATAAAATTGAGAGACAATGAATTGAGATGAATATATTGCTATTATGTATGTCCGTCTAGGACAATGGACCCTTGTTGTTTAGAACCGATGACAAGGAGAACGTTAGCGGTCCGGCGGCTCTAGATCTTTTAATAGGTTTGAAAAAGAAGCTTTACTGAAAGAAGGATCGCAAGAGAAGAAGACAATTGATTAAGGGACAAGAGAAAGTTCAAGAAACCTAGTCACTCGTCGACGCGCTCACGACGCTTTGCATTGGGCAGGCACTACCGACCAATGAACTGAGTCGGGTGTGAATGGTCTCAGGCTCGATTGAAGCTTGGGCTTCCCGTCAAGGGAACATGGAACCATCGAAGCCATTGGCGGATAAGCTACGCGTGTGTTAGGTAGGAGCCGGTTAAGTTCGACTATTTTACATTCATTAAGAGACCGGGAGTGATCTGGAGATGATTGCTTGCATCTTCCGCGATGCGGGTAGTAAATCCATTCCCTACCACGGCTTAGATCTGCGACTTGCTTGGCGATTGGACACGAATCAGGGCTCTTGACGATCCACGTACTATAATGCAAAGAAACCGACAGGTAAGGAGTATGAGATGGACCTGCATGGACACATCATCTCGTCCAATGATTTAAGAATATCCATATCAGATTGAGCGAATACATCGTGAGAATTGGGTTGTGGTAGAGGATTCATTGGCTGACAGTGAACTGGCTCCGTTTCACGTCTTCGGGCTATTCTCCAAACCCCACCAAGATCCTTTCAAACGCCACCCGAAAATACGACCAGACAAAGAAAACTTATCGAACGATTCGAAGACAGTATTGATATCTATTGTTGAAGAGAATTCTGGTGAATTGATAATATATTTCTCTTTGTGAAGCTCTTCGCTTCTCTCGAAGCCATTGTGGCGTCTCCAATATTTTATCATACTGTACCTAGATACACCGTTGAAAATGGTTAGTCATTTGTTGACATACACATGATTTGTATATCGACATTACAATTAGCAGAGCTTGATATTTGGTGACTTTAGAATGACTGTAAAGCATCTCCCGTATATGTATTGCTCTACTATGTAAGTTTCTGATGGACCTGTGTGTTATGCTAGTACGTTCGTAGGTGAGTCCGATTCATCAATGGATCAGGTCAAGAAGCATCTAGAAGAACCAAACGTCGTCAAAGAAGCAAAATAATTGGCTACTAACTCATGCGGCCAGAAATGGCGCCAATCATTTAGGCGCAAACGCTTTGAACACAGTCACCATCGAGGTATAACTAATAAAGCTCACTGCGGCGCGGCTCCAGGTGGACTTTTTATTTTTAAGCAGCTGGCGGTTAGAGGTTTTACATCGACATGAGGCATTCGGCTAAGCGCACATCCGTAGTCAATTATCGCGCACGTGACATGCATTTATGAAAGTTACGGAGGCATGGAAAACGGAACTCAAAAATAAACGGAGCGTCTCAATACCTGACCGTTCAACAAAATGTGGCTTATTAGGATAACCCACTCGGCTGGTGTAATTTATTGACGACCTAAGACTTGACACCACAAGAGTGCACACTCCTGCACAAACTCCCAGGACAAGAAAGCTAGGCAGCTAGCTAAAAACCCCTTGGCCCCTTTTCCCGCAAGAACTCCATCTCTTCATCGGTGCTCTCGCGGCCTAGCGCTGCGTTGCGTCCCGGAAAGCGGCCGAAGCGGCGGACGATATCGACGTGGACCTGAGCCATGCCGAGGGCGCCGTCAAGCAGCTCGCGCATGGCGGAGCCGGGCTCGGCGCGCGCCGCCATGCCCTGGTACAGCCCGAGGCAGCCGACCTGCGCCAGCATGGACTCGGTGTGCATGAGTGGCAGGTAGAAGAACATCTGGCGGTCGAGCGGGACGCGCCGGTCGTCGCCGCGCGCTATAGCGTCGATTGCTACGTCTAACGCCGCGTCGCCGGACGCGAATGCCGCCGGCGTCCCTCTGTACACGTTCCGCGGCATCTGGTCCAGCAGCAATAGCAGGGCCAGAGTCCCGTCCGGCGTCTGTGCCCACCCGTCTAGCGCGCCCGCCCGCGCCGCCTCCACGAGCGGCGTCCACGCCTGGCACTCGGCGTCTACGGTGGGCGATGGCTTGAACCACTTGACCAGCCCGTCTGGGTGGTCGAACCAGAACGACAGCAGACGGGTGATGTTGGAGGAATCGTCTGCTGGTGTGTCTGCCGCAATGGCTGATAGCGGCGGGTTGGACCGGCTCGTCATCCTGTGCTAGGGGGTTCTTGGTGGGAGGGGGGGAAGATAATTTGCTTCAGCTTTCCAATTGACCATAAAGATTTCCGAATAATCTTTGGTTAGGATCGGAAGGGCGATGGCCATGCCACGCCCCATTCGGGAACCTCATCAACTTATGATTTGGTAAGGCAGTCACTCGCGAGAAGACAACTTGCACCAACAAAATGCCAAGAACGGCCATTTGGTTGGTTGGAGCTCTTCTCGCGGGTGACCGACTTCCTAGGAAGCCACTTTGACAAGGTCTAAAAACGGCGCAAACTTCCAAGAATTACCTTGGTTAACTAAGGCAACTATAATATTTAAGGAAAATATATCGAAATCCTCCCATGCCATAATTACATGTAGGTTATGTAGGTTTGCAAGCCATTTACCATTTTACACAGACGAGTATTTGTATGTGGTCCGCAAAACGGACGGTATTTTGTCAAGCCACAGGTTATTACGGATGGACGCCTTCCTTAAAACGTAAAACCCCTCAGTAAGCTAGTCATTCGGGTGCATAAAATTGGAAACTACATACCAGTTAAGAGAAAACCCCCCTAACTTAATCCGACACCTTGCTTTTTATTTTAAGCAGCTGGCGGCTAGATACATGAACCTAGCCTCGGATTTCCTTTCTACCTCTTCCTCCTTGACCACCACACGCCAGAACAAGATAAGGCACCTACCCGTGTTTTATTAAGCGCCACTTCTGCTACCCTTCCCTCGTTCAACTCTCGTTTCCCACACCAAGACAAGATGGCTCGCGGCAACCAGCGCGAAAAGGCGCGCGAGAAGAACCTCAAGGCCCAGTCTTCCCAGGTGAGTCTTTCCGCCTGCTTACTTTTTCTTCTCCCACCCGCATACCGCCGAGCCGCCACGGCTGGCTGCATACCGATCAGTCGGTGAATGTACACCACAACCTGTCTCTAAGACACCACAAACGGAGAAAAATATATCGAGCGAACATATGTAGACCTTAATCGAATCGATACCAGACGACCTCGATCACATCCCTGAGCAGAAATATTCCCTGAGCAGAAATATAGGGTCAAATGGGCGGTGTAGACTAACATCTATCGTGTAGAAACAAAAGAACGGGAAGACCGGTTCCGAGATGCAGCGCGATAAGGAGGCCGTCGCAGAGATGATGCGCAAGAAGCAAGCCGCCGGTAAGAGACCACCTTTTTCATGTAGCGATCTATACGCCTCTCGGGTACCTGCATCACCGAGATACTTATTACACGTCACCCAATATTCGGTAGCTAACCTTCCTTTGATTCTAGCCGATGCAAAGAGACAAGCCGCTGCCGCCGAGGGGAAGAAATAAGTTCGGAGAACTTGAAGTGCATTGCGAGCGAAATATGGATTATAGATGGACTTTAGATGGAGTGTGGGAGTTACAGTTTTTACATGGTGGACAAATCTGCTGCATGATGGGGCTCTAGGCGTGTTACGGCGTCTGAATTACCTCAATTCTGTCCTTCAGTGAATGCAATTATCATCATCACCAGTCCAGGTTTGAGTCGTAATGACTGGTGACCGCCCCGTAGGAATCTACTTCTGACAAGCCGAAAAACACAAGATGAATGCTCCTAGGAACATACTGATCACCTCTGGTAGAACAAATGCTAAATAAACACTAACGAAAATTACTATATTAAAACATAGACCTCACAAGATCTAATTAAAGAAAAAATAATATTTTGCTTCATCGGATGACCTATTAAGTGCACCTATAATATACGATCCAGTCATATTGTGTTCAATAACCCCCAATGCCAGGTAATAAAAAAGAAGTCTAGTCATTCAGGCAAATCCCCGTATAAACTTTGAAGCATCGCGAATATTTGCAGCAGCAGTGCCTAAACCTTGGTATCACTAATGATCCTCAACCGGACGCCGCTATCCCGCTACTTAGATAGTTTCCATCATGCTTGAAGGCAGACCTCCTATCGACCATGTTAATTCGTGTTATGAAACAATGGGGGACGATGAAGTCGAGACTAACTACATACCAGCGATACCACCGAAGGCACCAATGCCCTGGGCTGCCACAGCGGGGAAGCTGCCAGTGCTGCAGGTAACAGCGCAGACGCAAGCGCCGCCTTCGACGGAGCCTGAGCCCATGTTGACACCAGCCGGCATCTCCGCCACTGATGAGGCGGTGGCAGCGGGAGCAGCAGCGACGGCAGATGAAGCAGTACCGTTTCCAGTGATGGCGCTACCTGCTCCGGCACCGTTCTGCTGAATAGCCATGGCCTGGAAAATGGCCTGGCTCTTCTCAGCAGTAGGGTTGATGGAGAAGGTCATACCCTTGCCGCAGTGGCCCATCTGTTTGCAGTAGAACCCTACGTCGCTGGTTAGTTGAAATATTATAGTTGATAGTTAAATTGCAACTTACATAGAGGGTCGGTGGTCATGACTTGCATAGCGACCTTGGGGGGAGGGCTGACGGTGTTGTTGGGGTTGGCCTGGAAACCAGAGTCCATACCACCAGCCATGGCCTTGCAGGGCTCGGCAAACGTAGACTGGGTGGCAGTGTGGTTCATGCTCATGAACTCGAAGATGACCATGTCACCCACCGCGGCCTTAACCTCGGCGGGGGTGAAAACTAAGCCGGCAGCACCACCAACCTGGACGACGTGAGTTGCCATAGCGGCTGCGGCTGCCGAGGTTGCTGCACCTGCACCCTCAGTGACTGTCTGAGTTACGGTAACCTGCTCGTGTAGCGTCGTCGTTGCGGCCTCGGCACCAGCGTTGGCCCAGATTACGATGACTTGAGTCGTGCTTCCGAGCGAAACACCCTGGACGAGATTGATAGCCTCACTAACACCACCGACGGCACCAGCAGCCTCAACTCCTTGCAGGTGGCTAGTCCTCTTGTGTTGCGGGTAGGCGTTGTGGACGGATTTCGCAATGGCCAGCGGCGCAATGGCGGCCGAAAGAACTGCAGCGTACTTCATGATGACGGTTTAAGAGGATATTAACACGTAAAACGTTATGGATGGGTCGTTATAATAATGCTGGGAAATTCCTTCTGAATGACCGTATTGAACCTGGCAATAAGAAGCGTTAAAAAGGCGAGGGCCTGCTCGTGGATTAAGAGAATGAAGATGTAAAGCACACGAAGCACCGATAGTGAATGAAAAGAGCGTATACACAGGACGTCGTCTGAAGAAAGAGTGAGAAGAAACAAACCCAGGTTGGGCCCAGAAGGGGAATCTCGTCACTTAAATCGAGCATGAAGATCCATCAGGTCTCTGGCGGACCCTGACATTTTGCCTCCTTGGCCAGGAGACGCTCTCGAAACAGGACTAGTAAAACTTCCGTGCAGGAGCGCAGCTGGGGATGCCCTGCCGGGGCCAAGGATGCCCGATCATGACTGGAGACGAACGGTTACTCGGAAGCATGCCACTTAATTGCCCTCTACTACGGAGCACATGGTAGAGTGTGGACTAGGGCGGTCCTTGAGAAGACGGGTTTCGCGGCTCCAAGATTTGCATGGCTTCGAGGTAGGAGGTCCATGTGACAGAACTGTCTCGGATGGTGTTTTGACCCTTCGCTTAATTGTCTATAGACCAGGGGTCTGCGGTCATAGCTCAAACCCCCAACGATGCCGAGGCAGGGGAGCAACCAATCTTAAGACAGTTTATTCTCACATATTGTATGTAATTGTGCATTCCCTCTAATTGTTATTACAGTCAGAGTTTGAGCAGTATCAATTGTATGTGCATTGGAAGTTATGCGATGAGTTTATGAAGTGTTTAGATGGTTCTAGTGTTGGACGAACGATAGCCAGCACTGGTTGTGGTCAAGGGAAGTTTGGATGATCGGGACTAGGTAGTGTAACAGCAATTCTACCACCTATAAAATGACAGCTATTAGTTTAGTCTTAAGCTTAAAAGTCGCCTCATTGAATGTAACCCTTTTCCAGGTTTGAATTGCGATCAGTGCTTGGCCCGTATTCCGAGATTTCAAGAGAACCACGTTTTACTGTTGTCATACTGAATTCGGAATCATACCCTCTCTTGCCCTTTAATATGTAAGTAATTAATGTATGCAAGTTTTTAGTGACCAAATTTCATGCTTGGTAAGAAACGTGCATGTTTCTGCAGACAGAATTACCGTTCTGCCGTTGCGGGATCCTTGCGCTACCTTAGGTACCCTACCATCTGAACTCCTGCAACGGTTGGGATTCTGTACCTGCGTAAGGGTTAACCTTATCTAATACCCGCGTGCTGTTAAGTCTCGGCTCTGACCGGGGTACCTAAAAATTAACTCTCAAGTCTGGCTTAATTAGACCTAAACTTGCGAATACCCATACAATGTTGGCTTAAGGGGTACCCCTACCCTCGGCACCATGTGCTGTTTCTTGAGCAGTCTCATCCTCAAGGGCATTTTTCGGCGTTTTCATTCATGTAGGATAGTGATGGGTAGTGGGAGCTTTTAACAAGTATACGGGCGGCCTCTCAATGACCGCTGAATTGAGTATCGACTTCGCTAAGACTTGTGAATAATTCCATCATGAAGTTGACGATGTGCTCGAACGCTATGTAGACTACCTAGTAGAGAAAACCCTCGTTGAGACTACTGACTGTTGAGCACTAAATGTAGGTACGGTAGCTAGAGGTTAGTTCGTCCCTTAATATCGACCCATTCGAGTCGGGACTTAGGTACTGTACTACTTTCACCAGATGCATCTTGGAAACTCTTGGGACGAAAAAGGGTGAATGGGTTCGTAAATTTTGTTTCCTCCCAAGAAGGAAGAAACAAATCGGCCAAGGCTAGGCCGAAAATCATAGCTATAAACGTAAGAGAAATCAGTTCATGATCTTCATCAAGAACGTAATAATAGCCTTGACATGTTTCTTCGGGTCGCCCCTCCTATCGCAATAAGCATTTTGCAATGCGTAGGTAGTATTCTGCTTAATCACTCCTGCTAACTGATGCGTAATTCGTCGCATACCCGCGGACTTGAGCTAAGGAGTGACGTTATGTTCGTCACAAAAGCATGTAACACATGGTGTTACAGATCCTTGCCTGTCAGGCTGATCTCTTAAAGGATCCAGCCGTGATTCCGGCTAGATTCTATCTACCATGTACATAGATGCACTTGTGTGAGATCTCTGTATTTGCCATTCATTGCTTTTCGGATTGTTGTTGATGGCTTGGATCCTTCTGGCCTTCGTAGAGGCCAGTGTAGTAACCTGCGTAATACCAGGACATCAGGAGTCTCTTAAGACCCTCGTCGCGCACTGTAAACATGAGTGTCAGCCAAATTAAGTTATCGTAACTACCCGTATCCACGATAGGGCTATTCCACCCTTGTAATGCCTCAACTCAACTGGGCTAGGGGTTTGTCTGAGGCTTACCTGAACCCAACAGTCCTTCAGGCCCGGGTCCTCGACCAAGCGGAAGGCTGTGCTGGGAAGTTGATGTTCCGTTCTCTCTTCTCCCATTCTATGTTTCGTTAGTATCTTGGATGATCTAAGCTAAGCTTTCTTGATCGACCGGGATTTTCTGCAAGGGTAAACTTGAGCAGAGAGTCAGGATCATGACTTACAGCAGCATCTCCTCTCATTTCGGGATCTGGTCGGAGGGCACTGGGGCTCGAGGCCTCGTCAGCCTCTTTTGTATCATTCTTGGCATCCGAAGGCGTCCTTGATTGATCTCCATGTAAGCATATGTACACAGACGCGAGGCCGTACCTCTACGGGGCTCGAGGGAGACAGGAGATGGATGAATGCATGCTGACTTACTCGTTAGACTTGAGAAGATCCTCCACGTTACCTCCGTGTCGGTGGATGCTGTGATATCTCTAGAGAAACGGATTAGATATCGAATGTCGTCAAAATCGATGAGTGAGTATTGAGGATATACCTTGTATTCTTCCAGGGCGTCATTCCACGAGTCGACCAGAGCTGAATCATCCCACATCTCGTTATGGGTCATCAGTTCTTTAGAGGGGGGTCCCATCTTGACGATCAAGAAACTTTTGGATTATTTATGACCTCTCAAATCGAGCGTAAGTAAGACCGTGGAGGAAACTGGATTATGTTTTGGAATTGAGGAATAGTGCGGGTACGGTTTATAGGTAACCTGGATTTTGTAGGCAACTACGCGCAAGCAGTAGCTACGATTATTTTAGGGTGCGCTGCTAAGGCTTAATCTTGGTTCATGTTCCAGGGCCTAGATTCTAATATAACACCACAAACCTACAATATTTGAAGTAGGGTTAGAATCACAAATTTCCTTAATGATGACAATTAGTTATCATACTCCGTGAAGTGAATATGCCATGATTTGATCTTGGACGATAACCCAAAGGTGCGGTAAGTCTGCGTACCTAGGTAGGTACATAGGTACCACGTACAGCTTAGCGGATAGGCTAGGCGAGCTGGGGAAAGTACAGTGGGGGGATTTTTTTCACCGCCAAAAATTCAACGGCAGTATCTCCGTCGCAAGAAAAAAGTTCTAACTTTACAGCAGAACACAACGAAACCCATTTCGTGAAATCAACAACAACTTCAAGATGGCGCCGGAACTCAGGAAAAGAAAATCAAAGGGTAAGCTTTAAATATCCCTATTTTCAATTAATACTCTAACAATTCTCTTAGAACCAGTCATCTCGGCTGCAAAGCCTGCATCTAAAGCTAAAGCCGATGCTGCAGCTATCAAGCGAAAAGGTTAGTACGAGAAGCAATCTTTTCTTGCGGTTCCATAACTCACACAAATATCTCTAGCACCCGATGATGCGAGCCCTATCGCGACGAAGAAGTCAAAGTCTATCAAGGAGTCAAAGAAGGTCAAAGCAACCGATAAGCAAGTGACAAAGACGAAGGCCTCGAAGAGCCGACGGGCCGCACCTGTGAACGAAGATGAGGATAGTGCCAATGACGAAGATGAAGATGCCGAAGTCTCGGACGATGAGGATACCAACACTCAGGCTCTAGCGAAAATCGTTGACAGCGACGACGAGGACGAGGCTCTGGTCGATGCTGATGTCGCCTTTCAGGAGGGCCAGGACGTCGGCAAGATTCCAGATGCTTCCAAGAAGCTCCTAAAGTCTTCCAAGTCTGGGGATGGTGAGCGTGGCGTTGTCTACATTGGCCGCATACCCCGTAAGTCGATTAATCTACTATCTCCTGAAACAGACACTAACGCTGAAGATGATAGATGGTTTCTACGAACATGAGATGCGCTCCTACTTCTCCCAATTCGGCGAGATCTCCCGACTACGAATGTCGCGAAACAAGAAGACAGGCGCTAGCAGACATTTTGCATTCATCGAGTTCGCCGAAGCGCCCGTTGCAGATGTTGTTGCCAAGACCATGGACAGCTATCTACTATTCGGCAGGATACTGAAGGTCAAGGTCGTCCCCAAGTCGCAGATTCACGAGGACCTCTGGAAGGGATCCAACAAGCGATTTAAGAAGGTGCCCTGGAACAAGATGGCTGGCAACAAGCTGAAGAAGCCGTTATCCGAGACTACGTGGACCAAGAAGATCACCAAGGAGGAGCAGAAGCGCAACGAGCGAGCCAAGAAATTGCAGGATATGGGCTATGAGTTTGAAGCCCCCAAGATCAAGTCTGTTGAAGAGGTCGAGAAGGAACCTGCGGCGCTTGAAGGTGCGAAAGACGAAGCACCCAAAGCTATCGAGGCGGCGCCTGAGGTTGCTGCGGCCGAAGTCGAGGCGCCAGCTACTGAGGAGGAAGTAAATGATGGCGACAGCAAATCACCAGCTGCCGACTTAGCTGTCAAAGAGCCTGAGCCCGTTGAGGCAAGCAAGAAGGGTGCGGCTAAGTCTAGTAAGAAGGGGAAGAAGTCTAAGGCAAAGAAGGCTGCAGCATAATGGTTTCAAGGCGTTCTTAGGCAGTCAATAATACATTCATGATACGCTTCTGCATCCATGACGCTTCAATAATGTGACTGTCGCGTATATGAATTGTGCATACAGCTTCTGATGTTAAATTCTCCCTCGTATTCTCTACTCTACGTAATTATCTGATGAGCATTGGGATATCTGCACATAGCGAACCCGATGTACCCATGACGAAGTCGGGCATACAACAGGATTATAAAGCGCATTTTTCACTCTGCATCTACCGGAAGTAGGAATCGGCCATTTGGATTACACAATTAAGTGCGAACGGCATCAATTCTAAAAGATTCCGGCGAAGATGGTAAAATATGTGAAGAGAAAAAAGATCCCATAACTCAAATTTGCGAAGTTTTATCGAATAAGGTACCGATAATTGACCAATCAGATGACACGCACAGACTGATTGGCCCGTTATTTGTTAAGCCACAATCTCGAAGGCTGATTGGCGGGGTAACAAGTTTAGTTGAAGCTTGAAGTCGACGATACTTAAAGGTCGATATATTCATATTTCATGGTTATCATTCAAAGGTCAATATTTACAAACCTAGTATTTCCCTAACAAACTTCAACCTTTTGTTCATGTCGAAAGATAGCCCTAAAGTACAGTTGAATTGGTCAAATTCATATTCGATGGGCTTACATTTACTTGAAAATTAATAGGCTGTTTCCCTGTTTGAAACTCTAGACTTGTTAAACGTCACATCTGGATGGTCTGGACTCCGAGTGGTGAATCTAGGCCGTGGTAGTCGAAAACGGGAAGAAACAAGTGCGTATTCAGGATGTGTATTCCGTAATACCCGATGAATCGAACGTGTGATAGTTTATGTATTGTGTATTTTAGTTCCTCTTTGAGAACATGGGACACTTAATGAATTCTAGGTTTCATTTTTCTATTTCGATATCTTGACTTGGTTTGAGATATTTACCTATGTACCTAGGTAGTCTCTCAAAATACAATACCTGGTAATTGACTTTAATTAATTGTCGAGTTATTGAAGGGTTAGAAGGTTCAAGTTAATAACGTCGTTCCCCGCCGTTGCAGCGGTTGGTATGTGCTAAGCTTGCCCTGTACTGTGGGACCTGGTGCCCTGTTGAATCATTCAGCTGTGACTTGATTCGCTACCTGCATGTACCTAAAATAACCCACGAATGTACAGGTACAGGCACCGACCTAACCTAACCTAAGGATTCGATAAACCGCAACAGCTTACGTGTGGACTTCCAGTGGATTTCAACGGCGCAACGTATCTCATTCAACCTTTCAATGCCACCAACAATCGATACCAACTGCCCTGAGCTAGACCTCGAAGCTTCGCAAACGCACGAATGATTTCAGAATGACTCCCACCGAACCTACGCAACAGTTAAGTACCGGTTGGTCGCTAAATATTCTTGTTGTCTAAAGAAAACAAACATCGTAACTGACACAAACACCCTTCAGCTACGAAAAAGAAGAACAACAAGAAGAAAAAGAATGCGAAGCCAAAGCCAGTTGAGGATGAAGTGAAAGGTCCAGATACGAACCACGACGAAGAGCGACCAGAGGAAGACGGCAACGAGTCTGACGAGGGAGATACCACAGTAGCAGAGGTTCATCTAACCAATTTCAAATTTACATGTTGCGACACGAAACTAACAAATACAACAGAATGCACCAAAGGACTCTACAAATGGCCACGCCACTTCGCCAACCACTAATGGTCATGCTACCCAAAACTCGAACTCGAGCTCGAACGAAGCGACCGATTCGTCAGATACGACTGCTAGGTTTGACGCCATAACACAAGAGCGGGAAGCTCTAAGGGCCGAAGTAGAACAGCTACGGAAGCAGCTCGAAACGATACAAGAAGCTCACGCGCAAGAGACAACTCAACTCAGAACAGACCTAGAAGAATCCGAGTTAGCAAAGGAGCAAGTCGAGGAGCAATACCAAACCCTCGTGGAAAGGGTTGAAAAGATCAAAGAGAGCGTTGGCAACCGACTAGCGAGAGGAAAAGAAGAATTGGAAGAGGCCAACCAGCGCATCGAAGAGCTAGAAGGCCAAAACGAAGAACTGCAAAAAGGTGCCGAGAGTTATGAAGATGAGGTCGAAAAGTTAAAGACCGAGCTGCAAGATGCTACGAGAGAGTTATCTAGCCTGCGGAGTCGGAACAATCTCTCACAGCACAATTCGTTAAAAGAAAAGGAGGACATGACACGACAAATACAGCATCTAAGGGAGGAAGCAGAGGCAGCCAAAGATGCGATGGGTGACTGGGAAGTCTTGGCAATGGAGGAACGGTCCATCAGAGAAAGCCTAACCGAGAAAGCGACGGCGCTCGAAGAACAACTTTCGACGTTGAGAGAGGGTTACGAACGAGTTGCCGCCGAACGAGATACCCAGTCTCAAGCCGTCGACAGTCTCCAGAGAGCACTCCAGGAGATCCAAGAGGCCCGCAAGAAGGAGCTACGCGAGATGGTGGAAACCTCCGAGGAGCAACTCCAGGCGCTCAAGAAGCTCGTCCACGAAGCCGACTCGAGAGCTACCGAAGCAGAAAAGGTCAAGGACTCGTTGCAAAAGGAGCTCGAGCGAACCGCTCCCTTCGAAAAGGAGGTCAAGGAGAAGAACCTCCTCATCGGCAAGCTAAGACACGAAGCCATCGTTCTCAACGATCACCTGACGAAGGCCCTTCGGTACCTCAAGAAGACCAAGCCCGAGGACAGCATCGACAGGTTAGTTCTACTATGTCAACCAACTCATGCTAGACACGAATACTAACTTCCAAATAGGCAAATTGTCACAAATCACTTTCTCCAATTCCTCGCCCTTGACCGTTCCGACCCCAAGAAATTCCAGATCCTCCAGATCATCGCGGGTCTCTTGAATTGGACGGACGAGCAAAGGGAACAAGCCGGCTTGGCCCGGCCGGGAACGTCCAGCAACTCGCTACGTCTACCCAGCTCTCCATTCCACAGGACGCCTAGCACACCATCCCTCACGGCGGAGTTCTTCGCCGACCCGACACCAACGTCGGCGAGCAGGGAGTCCCTCGCGGATCTGTGGGCAGGGTTCCTAGAGCGCAGCGTGGAAGAGGCGTCGCAGGGAGGCACGTCGAGGAAAGGTAGCATGTCGAGCACGGCGGGCACGACGAAGCACGATACGCGAGGACCCTAATTAATAAAGGGAAGATTTTATTTTCCCCTGTACCTGTAATCAAAATCCACTTTCCGTTCGTTCTATTCTGTGGAAGTACAGCTATTCGCGATAAAGACGAAGCAAAGCATATATCATACCACGGCGTTTGTCGGATAACGGTCGGATCCAGGAGGATGGCACAGAACCACTACTGACGGATAGCCACCCGCAGGAGGAGGGATAGGTAGGCTATTCGAGTGGTGGCAGTCTGGATCTTACTACACAAATTCATATACTTGACCCCCTTTTTTCCCCGGGACGAGTGGCATCTCGCTTCCCGGTTGGCAACCAACCTGTGTCTACTAGATAGTTCAGCCAGCCCGCAAGTCAGGCTCAAGGGGCTTAAACCTACAATTCCAACTGATATGCTTGGTGTTGTTAAGCACTTCTACACACATGCCTTTGTCCATTTGAAGTCACTACATTTATGTAGGTTGTTAATATGAATATGCTCAAGCGCCATTGATCCTACCACGCTATGCTATACCGATGCTATACCGTATCTTAACATCTACCCATCCACGACCCCTCAACCCACCGTAGTCTCCGGCACCGTGGCCTCCTCCAACCTTGGCAGCACATTCATCGCATACATATCCGCATCCTTCGCGATGCCCTCGATGCTGATCCGATTCTGCAGCGCGTCGTTGACGCCCTCCAGCACCTCCCTGTCCTCCATGACCTCGCGCATGAGGCGCACCTCGTGGGCCCAGTACGCCTGGGCGCGCGCGCGCAGCTCCTCGTCGCGCGCCGCCGTGTTCTTGACGATACCCACGGCGCTCAGCCGGCTCTTGGCCGCCTGCAGCGCGCGGTTCGCCGCCTCCACGCGCGCGGCCGCGTCCGGCCCCGCCGCGAACGCCCGGTGCGTGCTGCTCAGGTACAGCAGCCCCGCGAGCGCGGCGTCCAGCGCCGCCAGGCCTAGGTACCGCGCCACGCGCGCGTGCCAGAAGAACGGGTCCAGGTCCGCGAGCCGCGTGGCGCGCGAGTTGAGCTGGTGGTTGTAGGAGCTGAGCAGGTAGACGTCGGCCGCGGCGCCGAGGAAGGCCGTGATGGCGGCGGTCGCGCGCCACGGCGGGCCGTGCTTGCCGGCCACCAGGTCGGACGTAGCCAAAGACACGACGACGAGGTTGAGCAGGTGCGGGACCAGCAGCGCGGGCAGGGCGTAGTAGAAATACGACCGCGGGTCGTCCGAGGTGCAGAAGGGGCACTCGGCCAGGACCGCGGGGCCGAACTGCAGGTACAGCAGGCGCGACTCGAGGTTCACGAACTTGGCCTTGAGCGCGGCGTCGGCGGCGCTCAGGGCGCCGCCCGCCCGCAGAGAGGACACGCGGTTGAACAGCACGTCCGTGGGGATCTGCAGGCGCGACTGCGTCCGCAAGAATATGTTCTCCGGCGCCAAGTACGGGACCAGCGCGCGCAGGGCGAAGACGAGCGCCGTGCAGGCGAGGAGGAGGAGTGCGCGGAAGGCTTTCGGCGGCAGGGGCTGGATGGCGAGGCCCGCGGCGGAGGAGCCGGCGCGCAGCGAGCGGTAGAAGCTTATGGCCTTGGGCAGGAGCATGGGCCCGAAGAACATAAGAAGGGACTTTATTCTAGAGACAGACGTTAGCTTTGATGTCCTTATATCACGGCTCTATACACATAGTGTGGTGGTGTGTAAGTGGTATACTCACGTCCCCCAAGGAATCGCCATTGTGTCTTTAGCTCGTTCGCTTGCTGTGTGTGCTCAACATGCCGTAGATACGTAGTATATCAGTATATAGGTCCGTATATATCGAGGGATGAGCATTTATATGGATCGGTCATGTCGAGGCCAGATTGCAGATTGCATCAGACGTCAGCGCTGGACCCTTGGTGTTTGCTTCCCACAATCGTCACTGCTAAAAGTACAAGTACATGACGCATTGGGGCCAGGAACAAAGATTCGCTGTGGCGCAGCATGGGGCGATAAGGGCGTGCGATTGGCGCAGGCAGGTTTGGTATCCACTTCGGTCCGTTCCTACAAAATTTCATACCCGCTAGAAATCTATTCTGGTTTTTTACTTCCTCAACAACAACATCTGAAATAGAGCAGGCCTGCTCAAAGCAACAGTATTCAAAACACGAAACGCGTCTTTCGTTCAACGATAGCTTCCAATAGTCGTTACATTATCTCGAAATTGAGACTGTATACGTGTGCGGTCTACTAGATATACTTATATACTTATATAGCAGCTAGATCTGGAGGTAAGACGTCGGAAATGTGAAGATGTTGATGGCACTTTCGAAGCTTTAGCGATCTTTTCCTCCGTGGTCGCTAGAGTCAATATGTTGCCTAGAGCGAGCCCAAGTACTCTGCCAAGAGTCATCTCAATCGTGTTACAGAGTTGCTAGCATTGCAATGATAAACTCTGCGTCAAATTAAGATGAGAGACATGCCTCATTACCTACTGCCGATAATTAAGCAAATCGGCAATAGCCTACACATATGCTATACGTATTTTCATGGATCTCGAATAGAAATTATCACGAGTCCTTCTTGTTCTTCGCCTCCTGTGACTTGGGTATCGGTCCCTTCTCCGCCGTAGCTTGACCTGGTTGCGTCTGAGCCACCTTCGCACCTAGCACCAGTCCTAGAATTGCCTGAATAGTATCGCTCAACAACATGACCACTCCGATGCAAGCCGTCTGCCACGAGGCGATGCTAACACTACCGACCGGGGCTCGCGGGAAGGACAATATCCATTCGACGTAGTAGGGGAACCAGCCTTGCGGGAGCCAGAACATCGGCTGCTTCGCGTACCAGAAGGGTAGGATGAATTTCAGCCCCGTCGTTGCCAACCATCGTAGAATGTTGGCGGTGCTGTCGAACCTGGCTTTCGTGGCTTCGTGGGAGGATTCTTAAAAGACACAAATGAGTTAATTTTCACTATTCTATGCCATCCTCTAAGGTTATGTTGAGGTCAAACCTACTCATCTTCTCCAGCTGTTCCAATATCTTGTCATGTTGTCTTCGGAGCTTTGCCCACTTCGCAAACTGGTCCTGGCTGCTCGTAGCGTTCAGGTCGCGGCGGATCGTGAGGTACTCGCTCTGTATCTTCTGCTTCTCTGCAGCTTGCTTCGACGTCTGCGTCGGTACGGCTAGATACAAATTCCATAGCTACGATCATCACGGTCAGCCTCGCTACCATTATACTTACTACACCGTGACCGAGAGAAAAGAGCTCACTAGAGTATTTATAGTCGCGGCGCCGACAGTGTTTACGAGGTGAGCGCCGAGCTCGACTAGAAAGACGAGCAGCAGCAGGGATAACATCTTGTCTCTTCGGTGCTGCTTCAACAGGTTGGGACAGAAAAAGATACGTCACAGTTAAAGGAATTTGGGGCCACGACAACAACCTTTAGGTACATAGCTGGAAGCTCTAAATTCGTGGCGTCCGTTATGGCATATGCAGCCTTAAACCCTGATGAGGCTTAGGTCATATGTACTAAGACGATAGTCATATGTACTGAGACGATATAATTATTCTAACCGAATCAACCCCACCATAGTTGATCACAAGGCATGTGGGTAGGTGAAGTTGTCACTGCTGTCAAGCTCTCAGGACCTGCGAGTATAAAATGTTACATAATATATAATATGGATATCAACCTATCATCTTACTGAAATAACTCGTTGGCCGATATCTGCCATGTCCCGCTCTCTGGACAAAGATCTTTTACCTCAGTTAAAATATGATGATCCGAATAAAGTATTCAAGGACATCTCGACAACTCTCGCAGATCTGCCAGATGATGAGCTGTTAGAGATTGAGTTCATTGGAAAAGAATTTCCTTTGGAAAAAGGGGCCAACTACTTTAGAGATGGCTCGACCGTGGGAGTCCCCAAGTTGAGGCTAGTTCAAGCCTTTTTTGTTGCCCGTCAGATACTACAGAGATATCAAGAGAACAGCTCTACCAACAGTGATAATGTGGTGGCTGCAACATCTGTGTTGCTCCTCATGGATCCAGAGCACCTGACAGCTGCTAATACCCGGAAGCGATTTCTCCTATCAACACTGGAAACGAACAGGATGGCTGAGCCAGCATTAAGACGGGAGAAGCAGTTTGTGGATAGCCTTCTCACCTCAAGGCTACATCGCCATACCAAGTCTCCTACTCTCTGGTCACATCGCCGTTGGCTACTTCACGTATTTGCGGCCCACGACGTGTCTGTAGACCTGCAGCATGATATCAAAAGCATTGTCATGATTGCAGGAGAACGACATCCTCGTAATTATACTGCCTGGAACCACGCTCGGTTTTTGCTAGATCGTTCGCCGAGCCTTGCAGAACCGGTGGCTACCGATGTTAAGGAGTACTGCTTGAGGCATCACACCGATATATCTAGCTGGAGCTTCCTCAGCTATGCCGTAAGCAATATCGACGACGGAGAATGCCGCCACAAGATCTGCGCCTCGATTATCGCAGATATTCTTGGAATCGCCGACTCGTTTCAATGGACAAACGAGTCCGTCTGGGTTTTCTTACGCAACATAGCAGCCACAGAACTCGTTAGCCAACAACAGTTCGAGTCATTCTTGGCCGTAAACAAGAAACTTGCTTCCGCAACGCCGAAAGGCAGCGATCAGTGGAGAACGTTAGATAACGCACGACTATGGTGCGAAAAGCATCGCCTTCCAACATCTTCCAAGTTGGCAGATACGTCAATCGATCAACCATGAGAGATTACAGCTTCGGAGTTGGCGTTGTTAGTTTCTTGTGGTCTAGCCGATCATCGATCTAAGAATAGACGATCACAAGACTGAAACAAACCGTACAAATGTTTTGCGTTGTTTGGTCCTTTTTTGCCCCTACTTCACGCCTCCTTCTCGTAATGGACGAAGAAGGATCATCTGCTGCGAGTTGAGGCTCATCAACTTGCATATAACTACGCGGATAGCGGCCTTAGGGAAGTTCCAGTTGTAACCATGATCTCAAGCGGCTAAAACGTGGCTCGGCAGCAGACGAGCAACGACGCCGATAGGTCGAAATTCCTTGTTGGCTAACGCAGGGACTCGGCTTTACTACTATTACGTGGTAGACGGCTGTAAGATCGACTCCTATTATTATCCTAACTGCATACCTTACTTTTTGGGCATTGGAGCAGCCAACCTCATACACTTGGGCTGCTTGGCGATTTTGAAATCCTCCTCTAAACTCTAGCCATCACAATTGCCATTGTTCCAGGTGGCTAGAGAACTGCGGGTGCCCGAGCTCACGGAGAATTTCGAGCGGCTGGCCAACGTGGAATGCCGAACGGGCCACGACCTCTTGCTAGTGCCAAGCTTTCCGTTTCTCGAGCTGGCCGCTGCCAACTACTATGTACGTAGGTAGCTAAACTCGGCTACCTCGTGTCGACCTAGACTAGTCTCATCTTGATGCCAAACATTTTAGATCTAATTTCTGTTCGATGTACGCGATGTACGCAATGTACGCAATGTACGCAATATTGACTTACCTTGCCGAAGAATCCTCCCTCTTAGACTTGGCTAGATAGGGTACCCTGAATACCCCGAAAACCCTGAATATCTATCGTCCATAGCAATTGGCGGCCAATGTGAGATTTGCATACGGGGCTGGATAAGAACGAGGTCCACAGCCATCAGGAGCTATGATTTCTTGAGTCAAGGATCTCCAGAGCCAAAGCTCTTGGCAGTTCATCCATTCCCCATTGACTCCGCTAAGACTTGGGCCACTAACTGGCCATTGTGCGGAATCCCTGCAGCTAATCTACCATTCCAGATACTGTATGGAGATTCCTTTGCGTATCGCTGAGCTGCAATGTAAGCTTCGCTACCTGCCACCTTTGTCCTCAATGGCGTCAATTGAAGTTCCAACAACTCGGATATTCAACCACTGGACCAAATTTCTATCTTGGGAGTGACAGAGCCTAGAATAATGCGATCTAAAACAACAGAAAAGGCTTTGAAGCCGCAAAGAAACATTGCTTAACACTCTGCGCCGCAAACAGTAGCATCCATCACAAGCAGACCAATCATCTCTCTGACAGAACGAAGACCCAATTTCCCGAGCAGATCGCCATATTAACGATACATCTTGGATACTTGGAGATCATCGCATCTAATATGAGCCCCCTATGTCACCTCTAAGTAGATTAAAAGCCGAGAATCCACAAATGGCGCTATCTTTACCTCCCCCTGGCTGACATGGATGGCCCTTGAGAGTTCTTCCTGGGAACCAATATGCGATTTATCATTTTGCGGGAAACCCGGAGAGAAATGGCCTGAAGACAGATGAACGACGATACACATCTTCTCAGCTTCGGCGCATCAGATGGCCGGAAAAGTAACGTGCCAGGCCTTCACATCCATCCCGCAGGTGTGCGCTATCCTCATCTGGAAAGCCAATCAACGATAGGAGAGACTTGATATGCTGGATCTTGACGACAGCTGCTGCAGGGGCTGAGGGGTACACCTTTTCCATTCCTCCTCTATCTTTACCGACCTCCACACATATTCACACACCTTACCTTCTCCACATACCTACCTACCTTACATACCACCCGATACCTTTTTCCTATTGTTGGCCTGCTGCTGCTGTATATTCCGGTCGTCTTTCCTCAGCGCCACATAATCCCCCTCGTTTTTTTGCTTATTGCTCTATTGTCATCATCATTATTGAAATAGACTGGGGCGGCGGCCTTGAATTGGAATTTTCTGTGTTTGTCTTATATTTTTTATTCTGAAGCGTTGTTTCTCCTGTGGCGTCGCACTTCCTGTCTTGTCTTGGAATTCCAGATCGACAGTATCGAGTACTATCTCTTCCCGCGAGACTCTGCGTTCCTTGTATTATCCACTGGTCGACCACTGACGACAACCTCCTTATTACTTTTGCTAAAATCTTGGGTGGAGATCGTCTTTCTTTGAATATCTCTCCTGCTTATTATACCAATGACGCTCTTTTAATCTTTAATATTATAATATCTCGACCAGAGAGTCTGGTACTCTTGGGCTGTACCTCTCAACGCACCCAATTGACCTCTACTGCGCCTTGCTTCCTCGTATAGCAAGCTTCTTTGTTCGAACTAGTTGGCTGCGTGGCGCTGCTTGCTTAGATGCGTGTGTTGGCTTAGTTTGTCCTCGTCGACTACCTATATAGCCATCAACCCTGGCGCAGAATCCGGAACGCCAGACATTTTCGAGTTGGGGGAGAAGGCTGTGTGGGATCACGCTGCGGAAGTCTCCAACATGTATCGAACCTTTGTCACATTCCAGCTCTTGCTATGGGTAACCGGCATACACGCCCTTATCGCACGTGCTCCAGAGTACCAGAACACGAACGAGGAGAGGAGTTTAGCATGTCGAGAGTCTAAGGACGGATCCAGTGGCAGTTCAGCACCCAATTTTGGATTTGTCACGTTCAAATTGGTTCAAAAGCAACCAAGTGTATGTTGTGTTCCTTATGACATCTTAGGGATCTACTAACATGTAATCTAACATCTAGTCTGAAAAGAGACTCACGGACAAGGTCGCGAGAGCTATTGAAACACTAAACACCAAGTATGGAGCCAAAGTACCGACCCGGTCCGTACACGAGGATGCGGCTCTTCAGGACCGAGATAATGACTACCACGTAGTCAGTGCCGCCAACCCTACAGTAAGCAATGCCGTAGGCATCGACCAAGATGGAACGGATTACTCTTACTTTGTGGAAGCTGGTTTTGGTTCCGACAAGAAGCCGTTGTACATGCTAGTCGATACCGGAGCTAGCACGACTTGGGTTATGGGCTCGGGCTGCACGTCCAGCGCCTGTGCCAAGCACAACACTTTTGGACCGAACGATTCCAAGACGTACAAAGACACTGGAGAGGACTATTCTGTCGAGTATGGCTCAGGAGAAGTCAGCGGGCACGTGGTGAACGACAGCATAAACATTGCTGGCTTAGAGGTGACCATGCCCTTTGGGGTTGCGAACGTCACATCCGACCAGTTTTCCCAGTTCCCCTTCGAAGGGATCTTGGGGTTGTCGATGACCACGGGCACGTGGCTTACGTACGTCAAGGACGCCAAGTTGATCGATTCCAACGTGTTCGGTGTCGCCCTAGCTAGGAACTCGGACGGCACGAATGACGGAGAAATCGCTTTCGGCGCCCCAAACACGGCCAAGTTCAAGGACGACATATCGTACACCCCCATCAAGTCTGGCAACAGCTGGGCTATTCCGATGGACGACGTGCTGTACGATGGCAAGTCAGCCGGCGTCAGCGGGAGACTCGCCTATATCGACACTGGTACCACGTTCGTTTTTGGCCCTCCCGACGATGTCAAGGCGTTGTATGCTCTGGTACCCGGCTCAAAGAGCACCGATAATGGTCAGACCTACACTGTTCCATGCGGCAGCAACGCTACCGTAGCGTTCACCTTCTCAGGTCAGACGTGGACCGCGTCGGCAAAGGACTTTGCGTCTGCGCCGAACGGAGACGGAACCTGCTTTGGCAATGTGTACGGCATGGAATTTGTACCCGGTGCCTGGTTACTCGGGGATATGTTTCTGAAGAACGTCTACAGCGTGTTCGATCTAGACCAGAAACGAATTGGTAAGTTTCATATCTGCTGCAATTATTAATATGTTCAGGGAACTAACTGAATACAGGATTCGCCGCCAGAGCAACTTCCGGCAGCAGTAGTAACACCACCCCGACTGGAACAACTACCACAACAATGCCAGATGGTTCGTCCACCACTCTCACCAGCGCTACGTCAACAGCCACCACGACCGGCTCGGCTGGTGTTGGATTAATTCCCCACGAGACAACAACCGCAACTGACTCGAGCAATTCAGCAGCAGAAACAGCACCAGGCAGCACGCCCACCAATGAATCCTCAGGCGAGAGATTACAGGGAGCAGGGATATACACCTCCTTAATCTGCATTCTATCGGTCATCAGCATGATTGTTTGATTCGATGTAGTTTTGGAGCTGTGATGCTGTCACCTATTTACCTTTATATACTTTTACATCACGGGTCGCTTCATGACATTACCACCGAACACACACTCACTCATACTCTTACTCACTCACGACCCACATTACCACTCTTTTTGGATAACTGGCTTGTTGGATAGCTAGACAGGGACTTAGTTTCCCAACCGCGGATATGAAGAGGGAACGCGGAGACGCTCATTTGAGCGCAACACATACTTGTACATGATTTGATACCCACAGTCAGAGGAAGAGAGGAAGATTGCCGATGACAAGAAAAACAAAAAGGTCAGCGGAAAGCCTAAAGCCCGGCGCACACATGACGCTTCTAGGCATTGTACGTAGGATTATATGTAATAAACAATGAAATATTCAATTCGAAGAGCTGTCATCACATCTGTTTCGTTTATTTGTCGTTCATCCCAATTTTTGGAATTCTACGTTAATAGATCATCGAGGCTATTAAAACCCTAGAAAGGGGTTATACTCGGGTTAAACATGTCCCTAACTAAAATTACGAGCAGAGTCTAGGCGGAATGGACCGTCCATTAAAGAATTTTGGGAAGGTAGCATTCATGGGATAGCTAGACCCAATGAACAGGGTCCTATCCAGAACCGACGGTAACCCCCTTGCATTAGCAGCAAATACGTACCAACTATCACATGACGATAAGGAGATTGGTATCTGTTATCGTTAATCTTTGAGACGCTAGTGAACTAGGTACATAGTACCCTGTCAGCCCTGGATTCGAGGCGCGGCTCTCCCTCAAAGTCAAAGCCTCAAGCTTTTGATACGCTGACCAACACCAACCAACGCAATAATTACATAGTACATATTTGTTAAGAGCCGTTTGCTGGAAAAAAGACGGAGCCTAACTTGTTTCCGCGCAAGGATGCCGCCGTGATGACACAATGGCCAAGGCCAACACCACCACATCTTATAGCTCCTTTAGCGGCAGCAGCAGAGAGCAACCAGAACAAATAGCACAAGCAGCACGCAGTAGTAACACCAATCTTACACAAGCCTCGAGCAACGAAGAGCAACATGGCTTGCTCGCGGGTAGCAGTGCCTCCGACGAATACGAGGGGGACGAAGAGGAGGATGGCGTGATAGTACATCCAGGGGACGCCGACGATGCCGACGACGACGTCCAGCATAGTTCCATGCGCACCCCTCACACCCCCAGGACTCCCAACCGAGTGCGCTTCGACCTAGTCCCTACCAACATCCCCCCGCCGGCCAACGGCCAACAAGACCCCTCGCGCACCGCCTCGCCGTCGGACTACTTCGACGTAGCCGAACCCGACGACGACGGCGACGACGACGACGACTACCACGAGTCAACCTCGCACCACCCGCTCCTAACAGACATCGAAGCGCCGGCGGTGGCGCTGGCCAACCGCCTGGACGACGGGACGTCGGTGCACGAGTGGGCGGAGCGCGAGCGCACGCGGCCCAAGTCGGGGCTGCGGTCCGCCTTCATGAACATGGCCAACAGCATCATCGGCGCGGGCATCATCGGGCAGCCGTACGCGTTCAAGGACGCGGGGCTGCTGGCCGGCATCGTGCTGCTGGTCACGCTGACGGTGGTCGTCGACTGGACCATCCGCCTCATCGTCATCAACAGCAAGCTCAGCGGTGCCAGCTCCTTCCAGGGCACCGTCGAGCACTGCTTCGGCCGCCCGGGGCTCGTGGCCATCAGCGTGGCGCAGTGGGCGTTCGCGTTCGGCGGCATGGTGGCGTTCGGGGTTATCGTGGGCGATAGCATACCCCAGGTGCTGCGGACGGTGTGGCCCGGGCTGTCGGAGCTGCCGGTGCTGGGGCTGCTGGCGGATCGCAGGGTGGTGATTGTGCTGTTCGAGCTGGGCGTTAGCTATCCGTTGACGTTGTATAGGGATATAGCCAAGGTATGTCTTTTTTGCCATGGAGGTCTACTCTAGTACTCTGGTTACAATGTGGTGTGGTTCAGGGACACAAGCTAATACCAAGATATCTAGCTCGCAAAAGCAAGCACCCTTGCTCTGATCAGCATGGGCGTCATTCTAGTTACGGTCGTCGTCCAGGCCATTCTTACGCCGGCGGAAAACCGCGGCTCCTTTACTACGCCACTACTCACGATAAACGGCGGCATTTTCCAGGCCGTCGGGGTTATATCCTTCGCATTCGTGTGCCAGCATAATTCTCTCTTAATCTACGGCTCTCTAAAAACACCCACCATAGACCGGTTTTCCACGGTGACGCACTACTCCACCGGCATCTCCATGGTCGCCTGCATGGTCATGGCCCTCGCCGGCTTCCTGACCTTCGGCGACAAGACCCTCGGCAACGTGCTTAACAACTTCCCCGCCGACAACACCATGGTCACGGTCGCCCGCCTCTGCTTCGGCCTCAATATGCTGACCACCTTGCCCCTCGAGGCTTTCGTCTGCCGCGAGGTCATGCTCAACTATTGGTTCCCGCACGAACCCTTTAATATGAACCTCCACCTGATCTTCAGCTCCGCCCTGGTCGTGTCCGCCATGACCCTGAGCTTAGTAACGTGCGACCTCGGCGTCGTGTTCGAGCTCGTGGGCGCCACCAGCGCCTGCGCCCTGGCCTACATCCTGCCGCCGCTCTGCTACATCAAGCTAAGCTCGCGGTCGTGGAAGACGTACGTCGCTATGGCCGTGGTGGCGTTCGGCTGTGCCGTCATGGCCATCAGCATGCTCCAGGCCATTGGCAAGGTCATCAAAGGTTCGTAATCAACTCCTCTCTTCCTGCCTTCCCCGTGTGTGGCTACCCGTCTTTGTGGCTATCCATCTCCCATGCCGTTCTTCCCGCTGACTTTATATTCTTTTCCCTCATAGGCGGGGGCGAACCCTCTCAGTGCGTCTAGATAGACAGACCGGTAGACTTGGCCCTGTATGTACTTGTATATTACCCCCATCATGTAATGCGATGTTCCCGGCATAATGAGGCAAAACCTGCCAAGCTGCAGATATGTGTGTGATGAGATCGGTGACGATATTCCCCTCCCCATATTAAAAGACGGTCGTACGTCGTTGCTGCTGCAGTCATCTGGCGACGCCACCACCACCATCGACGGCGGCCGCCGCGTGGGTCGCTGCAGGAATTAGGTTCCGGAGCTTTACAAAAGCTTCCCTTGTGTGATGCCGCCGCAGCTATCCACTTTCCACCCTATCCCTCTTTGCTGCGTGCGGGTGCACAGCAGGCAAGGGTTAGAATGTGCGCGTGTGTGTCATCTTGGAAAGTACATATACGCTTATCGCGGCAGGAAGTGTTTAGCTGCTCTGCAAATATGCGGGCGGGACTGCGCAGTTTGACTGCCTACCTTACCTAGAAAGGTCACTTACAGATGGGCGCGCACACATGCACGATTGATTAGATAGCGAGCGAGAGTAAGAGAGGGCCGCGTCTGGATGGGCCGATGCAAAGCACCTATTTAGATAACCCTCGTCTTCCCCACGCCAGCACACACACACTCACACACTCACACATACACACATTTATGCTTAGACTTAGACTTACACGCCACGCGCATCGTTGCATGGATCGGTGCTTATAGATTTAGGAGGTAGACCTATAGATTTATAGACCTTGCGTCTTGAATAGATGCATACGCATATTGCATAAACGGCGACGTACTGTAGGTAGGCAAGCTATGGACGCCACACCCGTAGTCGACATGGAATGCACAACGCCAAACAACGCATACATACGTCCACATCCACATACTTCCCAGTTCCCAGTCCAAAGCCAAGTTCAAGGCCAAAGTCCTAGGACTACATAGGTCATTAGTCCTACTACATACGTAGCTGCTGCTGCTGCTGCTCCACCATCGCACAGATAACATACAGACCGATGCCATACGCCCAAGAAGACCGAAGGGCGGGTTTCCGCGTGCTCCAGCCTCCGTCTATCAATCACAGGCGTTCGATTGCACGCTTACGCACTGGCACGCTAAGCCCAACTCTAGTAACCCGCGGGGGGGAGATACATACCTAGAGCAGTTGGAGAAGGGGAGAAAAACCAGCTGACCTGCAACTTGCTAATGCCGGTTCCCATTAGGCAAGAGATTTACTACTGCTGCTGCCTCTTGTTTTTGCTCACGCAGATATGTAGGTAGGCTGGCAGAGTAGTGCGGGACCTACATAGGTAACATACCTATAACATACATATACTTGACTTATACGGTACATGATATATAGGTAGGTAGGTGGTAATGATCTTGGCTAGGCTAGCCGCGGTCTAGCTTAGGGTCATCGGTCATTCATGTACGTATGTGTAATGTACGTAGGGTAGGTATAGTGGGTAGATGGGTAGATACAGGGTGGGGAGAGAGGGGAGGGGAGGTATGGGTAGGTAGGTAAGGCAGGCAGGTAGGCAGCAAGCCGATAGATATGTAGGCTAGACTAGGCGAGTTGCGATGTGATGCTATGTCAACATAGGTAGCATAGGTAGGTAGGCAAGCTTGGTAAGTAAGTAGGTCATACGCAGTCGCCGTCAGTCAGATAGATGGACAGAATAGACAGGTAGGGGTATGTAAAGATGTAGAGTAAAGTGGGAGGCAGCACAGCATGAACGGCAGCACACGGGAAGAAACATGAAAAGAAGAAAAAAAAACCCAAGCCCATTAATAAACGCCGAATCGGTTGCTCGCGATCCAAGAAAAAGTCACACATTACATTACATTATCTGATGGTCTCCATCGGCCACGCCCACGCGATCCCGTCACCTTCCCTCCGATTGCACCGAAGCCAACCTGGGACCTTGGAACCCCGCTTGCCACGGCTTTTTTTATAAAAACCTCCCAGAGGACGAGACCCCCTTCTCGATCAGATAACTCTAGCCTTTCTCTCTATCACATCACACCAATACCCAAACCAAGATCTACATATCTATCTGCCTGCCTGCCTTACCATCGATCAACTTCGATCTCGTATCTGTAAGTCCAAGTCTTGTTACTCTAGTCTTGTGTGTGCTACTCTACCCTCGTGTGTCACTACCTACCTACCTACCACTGTCTGTATAAGGGTAGCTTTATCAAGCAAGGCTGTGTCATACCCACCCGTCTACCTACCTACCTGCTGATGAGCTTATCTCCTATGCCCATCTGCACTATCTCGGTGGTAAGGTATAAGAGGAAGAGGGAGCAGCTACCACATTTCCACCTGACATCACTTCTTCTTACTCGACCACTCATCAGCTAACTCGAGCACAACACATAGAACACATCTCAAACCAAACAGCAAACACCACCTCGGTTCAAGATGCATAACTCTACTTGCCCCAAGTGCGGTACCAGCTTCTCCGGCGGGTCTAAGACGTGCGGCTCTTGCGGCGCTGTAAGTTGGCATTGTTATTACATCTATCTCATATGAGCACACTGCCCTTGTCCATTCACACATCACCCACCCCCTATACATGTCTACACAACGTATAGCCATGCATATGCCCACCTTCACCCCCTCTGTCCCCTCACTCGTCACCACGGGCTCTCCCAATACCAGGCATCGTACGTCAAACTAACGCATACACAGACCTGCCCCGTCTAAACCCACCCACCGTGACCAAACCAACATGACGGGGTTCCGGAGTTGAACAAGGGCGGGCCAGCCAAGACGGGGTATCCGGGGATTTGACTTCCACCCTGCTTGGCTGGGGGGGAGGAGGAGTTTGCGGCCGGTGCATCATTACATTACCTCCTTTCATTCATTCTCGGCAGGCACATGGGAAGGTCTCCAGGAGAAACGGAGAGATATGGGGATAAGAGGGAACAAACCGGGCGGAAACCTACGGTCTAATCATGAGAGGAGTCTGTTTGTTGTAAAGTGTAAGAGAGAGAGAGAAGCACACAGGGTTGTTGTCTTTTTTCCATCGTCATCGTCGTCATCACACATTAAACGATCCTTCTTCAACTTCCAACAACGTCTTCAAACAAATTGCCTGACGTTCTCCCAAACGTAGTCTGCAGTGCAAGCGAGTTAGGTCCCTTGATAAGGGGTAGTGAATCACCCTTCGTTGCCCTCCATCGTAGTAAGTCGAGTAATAGGCAACATTGCATATCAGTATGTAGCACTCCAGTGAGATATCAATTTCGTATATTTACCAGTACGAGGGTTACTAGCATCAGTACCTAGGTACCTAACGTAAGTAATTCGAATAATAGCGGTTAGAGGTATTACATCGAAGTCAGGCACTCGGCTAATCGCACATCCGCTGCTTTTGCCCAGGCTCGGTTATATGCATGCTGATGTGAAGTCCTACGCTGGAATCATCATAAGCATCTTCTCACTGGATAGCAACCTCGTGCTACGTGCTAGTAGCCAACACCACATGAAGAACTACTGTGCCCTCATGTAACAATGTGAAGACGTAGGACCAACGTAGTTAGGAACCAACATCACGACTATCTCAGGTGCACATGGCTTACGGAGTGAGTCACTCGGACAAGGCTGGCATCAGCTACTAGGACTTCGATGTATCCCGTGACCGACACGGCCAACAGCATCTCATGTACCCCCTAGGCAAGGCTGACTCACATTCTACGAGGCACGTCTCAGAAGCCTTCAAGCAGACATCAGGATAGAAGCGAAGCAGAAAAACATCAGCCAAGTGACGATTAGTAAAGGAGTATGATTGGGAAAAAAGACAGGTAGAAAGAGTAGTAGTCCCCCCTCCCTGCGCAAAATACAAATGTCCATCTCCGGGAATTCTGGCCTGACGCGCGTATCGGAATTATCAAGAGAGCTGTGTAAAAAGGAGAAAGATTTATGATATAGCCGTATTCTCTGGGGGTTGTCTCGCCAATCTTGACACACACATACGCGCAGCACACGCAACCACCACTACACATCCTTCTAATGGCAGCACACACAAACACACACACACCCTCACTTCTCTCCTTAATCCATTCGGGAGCTTAAGAGTACCACGACATCCCGTTACCCCCGTCACAAATATACTCCCCCTCGTTTGGCAAATATGGGAGACACGCGTGAATGCTGAGCTGAAGTTGTACGCCGGGCCGAAGTAATAGTTACGAGTAGACGAATCAAACTCCTGCCGAGATTGTGACGCAGAGAACGGTCCAACCCTTCCAGTCCGTCCAAAACCCTTTGTCATCTATGTATCTCGTCCGTGAAAGGAACCTAGCCGGACGACGATGGATTTACGACGGTATGTCGAAAGGTATCATAAAGGGGTTGTTGGTATCTTAAAGGACTAAGCACTTGGAGTGCTTCTTCTGGCGACTGCGAGACAGCAGGGCAGCGCGCGTAGCGTGCTCAAAGACCTCTCGGACACCCTCGTTCGTCTTGGCCGAACATTCCAGATACTTGTAGGCACCAATCTTCTTACGGATGTCCTCACCCTACGGAGAGAGGATATTAGTAGATGGATATAGATAGGAATAATAGATGGTAAGGCTGAGGGCAGCGGATAATGAACACCTTGTGCTCCGATAATATGCTACTAATAATATGACGAGGCTGAGATGCGATTAACTTACCTCCTCAGGGGAGACGGGCTTCTGGCTGGTCTTGCGGAGCTCCTCGATGGTCTTGGGATCGTAGCGCAGATCCTTCTTGCAGCCAACGAGAATGATGGGCAGGCCTTGGCAGAAGTGAAGAACTTCGGAAATCCACTGTTGGTAGAGCACGTGTCAGCAGGTTGCTTATCCCGAGATTAAGGAAGAGACTGACCTTCTCCTGAACGTTGTCCAATGAATCGGGAGAATCGACAGCAAAGCAGATCAGAATGACGTGGGAATCCGGGTAGGACAGAGGTCGGAGACGGTCGTAATCTTCCTGACCAGCCGTATCCCATAAGGCTAATTCGACATGCTTGCCATCAACCTCGACATCGGCAACGTAGTTCTCAAAGACGGTGGGGACGTAGACCTATTGAAAAAAAACAATTTATCAGTACAATGCCATCGTGCAATGGTGGTTTTGTTGTCCGAGGACGCGATGGATGTTCGTGATGATATCAATGAGCGACGAGGCAGAAGTAGGTCCAAGTTGAATGATGCTCCTTTGTTTCGGTATGACGTGGACGCATCTTGGAGAAAAAGGGAGGGAAAATTGACGACGACGACGAGACGGGTATTATTCTCTTACCTCGGGGAAGGTTCCCTTGGAGAAGACGCTGCGGTCGGGATTAGCATGGTGGACGAGATGGTGTTTGTTTTGGTGGTAGTCGACCTACATCAACAAGCAAGTTTTACCACAGGCACCGTCACCGACGATGACCAGCTTTCGGCGGATCTCAGCCATGGTTGGGGAATCGACGTTTGGATTAGGGGCAAAGAAAGGAAGAGGGCCTTGCACTCGCGATTATTCAGAGAATATGCAAGAAAAGTTAAAAAAGAAGGCAAAGAGCTTGATGAAGGATTCGGTCGTTGGGTTTGGGTCGTCGACTTTTCTCTTCCTTGAATGTTGGATGATGGAAGAAAGATGGAGGAGATTGGAGATGGAGAAGACTGGAGGTGTAAGGTTGTGTAGAAGGAGGAAAGGTTTGGAAGGGTCAGGTCCAAGGGTTCCAGGTGGGTTGTTGCTCAATTGACAGCGGTTAACAGGTAGCAGGTAGCAGGTAGCACCGACAAGGTAACCGTACAATACACGAGGAAGGCACTGCACTGTAAGTACCTACCTTTTAGTTTTTAGCATGGATAGGAGCGGCGCCCGCTACAAATAAGGGACAGGCTACCTAACAGGGCAGGGTTTAGTGGGACCCTGTTAAGGAATCTGTAGGCAGCTTTTAGGTGGCCAGTCCTAGGTAGTGACTGAGAAAGAACCAAAAAAGTCCTGAATTTCTATCGTTGCACGTTCTGCTTTCGCACTGGTCTACCGGCTTTTCCCCTGATGCTTGCTGGTGCACTTATTCTGTTAGGTGGTACATCCCCAAATTCGCAATGCCTGCCTGGCCTTACCTACAGTCTACAGGTACTGATCAAATCTTGGCCCCTGCGCCTCGGATATCGAAGGAGGCAACCAACCCTGCCACCAAAAACACGCCTACAATACCAAAGCTTCCAGAGACAAGGTATCATCGTGGGCCTGTGCGTCAGCGTCATTCTTGCTGAAGCTCTCTCACGTTGATATATCCGTCTTCGTATTGCCGCATGCCATGCCTTTACCTCATACGTATGCAGCCATATTTTGTTCATGCTATAATTGTTTCTATGTCCAACGGGAGAGCTTACAGCTGTACCCTGCAGCAAAGACGGGAGCTATCAAGGCACTATTGAGGCCGGCAAATGAGTGTTGCCTTCAGGTGCAGGGAAAGCTATCACAGTGCACTGTCACAACCGTCGACGTTGAACCGTTCATCTCACAATCCATCATATTTCACAATTGCGGATTTGTTGGCAGAAGCTGACTCAGTCCTCGATATCCAATTCGCAGCTTGACAGTCACAATTATATATGAATAGGAATATGACCTACCTACCTGACGGAGGAAACGAAGATCTTACTTCCGGCAAGAGACCGGGCTAGGCACGTTTGAGTTAACTAAACCTACCGACCCAGCAGATCTTCAAGGAGCTTGCGTCTCTCACCGACTGGCGCCGCAATAGCCATTCACTGATCCGGGCTTCTTCTTCAGCTGAAAAAAAGTGTGGCTCAGTGTTATTGTCAGGTATCATGGGTATCATGTCATTCCACATTCACTCTCTCCTATCGCGCAATCTATTTCTCTTCTTTGTTGACAACCCCATATTGATACGAAGTTGTGGGGGGGCTATGGCATACGCGTATGAGCATGAGCCTTCGTGACTTTGTTTCATGCGAACCAACCTGTACCGCCAGTATTTTGATTTCTCCTTTTTTTCTCTCTCTCTATTCCTTTTATTTCTTTGGTTGCCCCGACTTATTACACATACGGCACTGGTTTCACAGAATAGGTTTAGGCCGAGGCTGGCAGACTGGTCTTGGTCCCTGTGGCTTGGTTCGCTTGTGACGACGAACTGACTCGATGCATACTTCAACTTTGACACTGTACAAACAAACAACGACGACTTTACTACATATGATTGGTTTTCGATCACGGTCTTCATTAGAACCAGCGCAACGAAGCAGGTCTACATGTCGATGAAACGCACTTATGAATAGTAGATACAGCCATCTTCCGTCTTCAAATATTGTGAGACTTTGCTAGCTTGTCAAACGGGTAGTTTCAATTTAGATCAACAAGCCCATCTCACTAAATCTTTAGCTTACCTCCACCTTGGGCCGAGAGGAGGGATTACCGGCCGAAACCTTGAGGGGATCTTTCACTAAGCACCTGGAATCGTATGAGCAGTGCATTAGCCGTTAGCTACATATATAAAACAGTTACGGGATTGAAGCTCAGAGAATACAGGAAATAGTGCAATTAATCTACCTAGATAAGCCGTAAGATCTGATATCACCAGGGTAAGTGACTGTAAGCCTCACCGACGACCGTACGGGATAGTGCAGGAGCCCGCATGATATGTAGCAACAACAGCATGGCATGTGTGCGTACCTACCTAGGTAAGGTTACCTTGTGTTTTCGGATGATTGCGAATCTACCTAACAGAATAATGTGTAACTTGTGACCCGGTATGTTGGATTCACGTAGTATATTCAAGTCCGGGGCAAGTTTCTTGTCTCACATGGTGCCGCATAACCTCTTCTCGGACAATGATCTTCCAAGCTGAGATGGAACATGCATTTTACTTACTTAATGTAGCTTCAACATCGATAAGGTAAGCTCATGAAGCTCAAGGTGATGCAGATAGACCAACATACGTATTTCGCAAGGGGTCAAGTCTTGGCATTTTAGGGGGTACATAATTATGTACAACCACCTGAACCACGTGCCTGGGCGCCCCAAGGGGAAACCCATCGGAGTCTGGATTTTCCGGGGTGGAAACCCCGGTCAAAAAATTCAACGGGGAACGGAGCTAACCACCGGCCAATTGAACCAATCGAATCGCATCAGCCAATAGCCGTCGACCCTTGCAAAAGCTACCAAAATTTTGGAGAATAGCTTCAACAACGCAGCCATGAGCCCGTGAGAAGCACCAACACAGCCCCTCCATACTCGAAAATGCAGAAGATCCTCCGGCGCGTGGCGACCGCCGAGCGAGTCGCCGCCAAGCGATCCAAAACTAAAGACTTGAAGTGGTACAAGAAGCAAAAAAAAGAGCAGTCGAACGAGCAGCAGCAGCAGCTCACCCTCGCCAAGACAGAATTCAGCAAGGCGAAGCAGGTGGTGCGGGACGACTGGGAGCTGGGCCCGCTAGCCCCGAGGCAGGACGTCGGCGACTGGCACGACGCGCGCGGCGCCATCCACGAGGCGCGGTTTTCGGTCTACGGCAAGATCACACTGGCCATGCGGAACCGGCGGTGCCAGTGGGCCGGCGGCGCTTATAACCTGAACCTGGCGGTGGGGGATCGGGTGGTGCTGGTCGATGGCCCGGACAAGGGGCGTATTAGCCATATTAACAAAATCGACTACGAGAAGGCCGAGGTTACGGTGGAGGGGTTGAATAAGGTATGTGCTCACCTATACTGCTTCGTGGGGACTAACACTGACACAATAGTATGATAGAGCAACATCCGAGTCGTAGCCGAACTGCGCGGCGAAAACGACCCTCCCGTCGTCAACATGGAGGTGCCCCTCCCCATCTCCGGCATCCGGCTCGTGCACCCCGTCAAAGACGCCGCCTCGGGCGTGACGCGGGACGTGATCATCAACCAGCTGGTGCACGGGGGGTTCCTGCACGACCGGATCTCGGGTAAGCGGCGGTGGTCGCGCGTCGTGCCGGGGCTGAACATCTCGATCCCGTGGCCGCGGAAGGAGGAGCCCGAGCGCAAGGACTACAAGGCCGACACGCTGCGCATCGACGTCGAGGACAAGACCTTCGTGCCCACCCTGCTGCGCCCGCCCATGCCCGAGTCCGTCCTCGACGAGCTGCGCGGCAAGTACAGCCGCTTCCGCACCCGCCACGACCCCGCCTACCTCGCCCGCCTCGACGCCGAGGCCCGCGCCAAGGACGACCGCCGCAAGCTCATGGACAGCATGCGCACGCCCCTGCAGGAGCTGCACCGCGCCGAGCGCGCCGCCAAGAAGAAGAAGGGCAAGCCGCGCTTGACCGTCGACATGCTGGAGAAGATCGGCGAGGTCATGGCGAAGAATATGGAGAGGACGAGGAATGCTCGTGCTCTGCCGGATGCTCCTAGCAGCAGCAGCAGTAGTAGCAGTCAAACACCGGATGTACCACCTCCCTCGGAAAGTACGCCTCAGGAGACACAACCTCCGCCGGCGTCTTCGTAGGAGGAGCGCCTGTAAAATAAAAAAGAACATCTAGACATGTAACATCAATGTATATAACGAATGCATGCACTCAAATCAGCGAGATAAGAGCAAAATTGTGACTCCAGCACGGGGAATCGAACCCCAAGCTCCTCGTAAGGACGAGGTGTGTTAGCCATTTACACTATGCTAGTGATAGCCTTCGAAGACACGGCGGCGTTGCGTGCTAGTTGTTGGTTTATCTACCAACCATTATAAACGTATCATATCGCAATCGAACCAAGAAACCCAAACTTATACTCATAGTGTCAAACGTGTATGATTCCCTATTTTGTCTATCACCCTACCTAGGTATTATCCCATCCCCTCGAACTACGAGCCCAGCAAAGAGAGCCTTTCCAGTCCCGTAACCACAGGCGGTTTCTCCAACCTCCACGCCGCCTCCAGATTCTCCGCGAGAACCGCGTCCGCGCCCATGGGCCTCCACTCCTCTTCGTCGACACCCTCCTTCGCCTCCGCAGCCGTCTCTGCAGCAGCCGCGAATACCTCCTTGATAGCCACCTTGCACGCGTCCACCACGTCCGCGGCCAGCTTCTCCAGAGCCCGGGCGCGCTCGTGCATGCCACGTCGCGCGAGTCCGAAGACGAGGCGCTCGGCATCGGCCTTGGAGCTCTCGACGCGCTCGACGAGGCGCCGCACGCTGTTGACGAGGTACTCCTCCTCGTAGACGGTGCCCTTGCGGCCGCGCGCGCGCTTCTTCTCCTCGCGCTTGCGGTTCTTGCTCGTGGCGCGGCTGACGCCCGTGCCGGCCGTGCCCACGCTGCCGCCCCCCTTCCCGGTGTACCGCGTAAACAGGCTGGCGCTCGTGCTGATGCGCGAGCTGGCCGCCACCGACACGTCGTCTGGGATGTCGCCGGCGCCCGCCCGCTCGCCTTCGTAGAAGCCCAGGGGGTCTTCGGCAGCCTTGCGGCGCAGGTCCAGGATCCGGGGCACCTGTGCGCGCAGCTGCGCCTTGCAATCGGCGAAGAACTCGGTGCTGCTGCTCAGCGCGTCCGCGAGGCCCGAGTCGACGGCCGTTGCTAGGAGATCTGGGCGCCCGCGCTGGACGGCGAAGCGCATCGCGTCGGCGAAGAGGTAGCCTTTGCATAGACAAGGGATGGCGCTCTCGAGCGAATTAAGATGATCAAGATGAATCGCCGCGGCGGATGCGTAGTCTTTAGCTTCGTATAGAGCCTCTGCAAGGGTTGCCGCGAGATCGGCAACGGCGTCGGACGACAGGACCGGTTCTTGCTGCTGTGCTGTGAAGAGACATTCGCGCCAGCAGGAGGCACCGGCAGCACGGTAGCACCTAGTAGCTGCTGCGTAGTCGAGAAGGGATTCGTAGGTGAGGCCCGCTTCTCGGAACTTCGACTTAGACTCGAGATATGATGCGTAGAGGCCGGTCAGTATAGCAAGATTGGCCTGGTCATAGCGATAAAGCTTCAAAGCTGCGGGGAATAATGCATGTTTTACAGTATAGTCTTGAGCCTCTTTGTGCGCCTGCAAGGACTGAAGATGACCCAGTGCCTTCTCGTGTCTACCGAGATGGTCGTCGATGGCAAATCTCCGCCTTTGGTCGATTAGTTGGTGTAGGTTCTGGATGAATGGAAGATATTCTCGAGGATCTCTTTGTGACTGCTGCGCAATCAAAAGTGCTAGGGCTAAGTTGTAGAGTCCCAAAGCTTCGTCGTATAAGACGTTAACGTCCGCGAGGAAGCAGATATGTTCAACAGCCCTCTCGGCAAGTTGCCCGTCCTCCTGTAGTAGAGCAATAATGACTGATAGCCCATCTTCATATGCTGGAGGGACTTTGCAGATATTGGCCGTTATAATGTTCTGCAGCGTACCGTGGTCCTTGGTCTTGTGCGACTGTAGATGAGATAGCACTGCATCACATATCGTGTTGGCTTTCGAAGAATCATGGAAGATACTAGCGGTGGCTTCGTTGGACGCTATCTCTGGTAGCTCCTGATTTCTCACACCTCTGGTGTCTCTGTACATCGACTGTGTGACGTCCTCGTCGCTACATGATGTCAGATCCGGGAACATAAAAAGTATGCAAGCAGACTTACCGTAAGGACGAGAGGAAAAGATCGATGTATGAGACATCTTGAAGCTGATCGAGGAAGAGCCCAACATTAGTAAGGAATTGCTGAGGCCTGTGATCATAGAGGATGTTCATGTCTACTCGTTGAGTTCGACAATGAGAGTACGCTTTCCCGTACTCTTTGGCATCGATCAGTTGCCTAATTCCTGCCACAACCATAGCTCGAGGGTAAATCGTCTCTAAATTTCCTCGGGGCATTTGAAGAACTAGACTCATATTCGTTGGCATCGCTGTCACAAGTCGAGCTCCTCTCTCAATACTTCGACATCTTTCATCCCTTTCAGGATCATCCGGAGGTACCTCCAAGTCTGCAAGCGGGAATTAGCTGTGAAGACCCTTGATAGAAAATTCCGAGACTTACTATCCACATCGACCAGGTGGATAAATTTGACCATATGGTTAGTAGTTGTGACTATGAGATGAGCTGGCGTGACAAGAAATGATGTGCAATTCTTGAGTAGGAGGCGCGAGTTTGCGTAGAGATGACCGTTTCTAGACAACCCAACAGCGATGACATTGCCGGCAAGGTCAACAACTTCACTCCATGGAAGTTGGGATGGAAGCCGTGTTGAGTACAAATCATCTTCCTGATTTACAACACCATGAAGTCTACCCAGGCAGTCTTGCATGAGCACATCTGTAGAGCCTGCTTGGGTTAGGCGTACGAAGCCAAACATTGAACCAGCATATATGCTTGCGTTGGATGAGGATTCGCCAGTGGATCGATCAAAAGGGTATGAATGGATCACTGGCCCCCTCTCAAATCCCAGGCAATGGATGACACTATTTTCAGTAACAGCAACTTGTAAAAGTATACACTCTTGATCTTGGTTGTTCTTGGTAAAAGTCACATTGCCTACTAGAGATGGAGGTATAGAGCGCTGCCCTTTGACCTTCCACTCATACACATCTATTCCAAGTTGGTGGAGTACAGCCATGAAGGTATTTGCTGGGGAGAAGGCCACGTCTATAATCGGAGACGATGCCTGGAGCTCGAACAAAGCCATGGGGGGAGGAACATTGGCTGTCCGAAAGGGGGTGATTTTGAGTGCCTTGCCGTCGATGACGGCAACAGCGCCGTGATCATATGGCGGCGTAAGAGATCCGCGAGTGACCTCAAATATGTACTCTGCGAGCAGTAGCTTACCTACAACACTCTTAGCACCGAGAGGGAAAGAATTTACATACAATTTGACTTACCAGAGACAACTGATGCGAAACGTAGTGGTTTTTCAGGATGCCATGTAAGAGAAAGTGGTCGCTCCCATACGAAGATTTCTTGCTTCAGGTACCAATGGTAGTTGCCCATGGTCCAGAGTTGAATTCGGTCATCAAGGGTGACCGCTAGGATGGTAGAGTCTGAGTTCCATTCGAGTTGTATGCGGTCCTTTGCAAGTGTTCTGTCTTCAGGGGCTCTCAGAGAGAATTGGCCATGCCTCAGACCGTTTCTCTCAAAAAAGATGACGTCCACACGGTCCGCGAAGCGTTGTATGCCAGCCATTAAATTCCCAGCCGGCCTCCAGGTCAAAGTACCTTCCATGCCGTCAACGGGTTCACTTACGCTGTCAAGGACGCCATCTCGAGAATATACTCGAATAACTCGGCGGATGCCTGCCTCGATCGAGTTGATCGCGACATATGCACCGTCTCCTCTCCAGCTAATGACGACACTGCCGTCATCGTGAGGACTGAGCACACCTTGATCTACCTTTTCCGGTATCGTAGGGTCTCGCAGGGCTTTGGCACCCCTGCCTTGGAATTGTGTTTCCTTCTTACCCCAGCCAACGGAGACATGCTTAGACGCTTTCAGGTCGTCAGAAGTCATGGTATTGTCAGTTATGCCATCAAAACTACGACTCATGAAGACCGCTGTGTTCGCCTTGGTGGTGATAGCTAGCAGTTCTTCATCTGGAGACCAGCTTGCAGCTGTGATGCCATCGTCTATAGAGCCCATAATCTCGATATGAACACCATCCCGAGGATTCACGCCGTCTGATTCTTGGACGACAACTATGTCGCCGCCTTCGAGGACTAGGCATGTTGTGAGGGTATCGCCGAAGTGATGCAAGCTTACAACCCTGTCAACTACCAAATCTGGGGTTGGACTTGGCGCATTCCATGATGCAACTTCTTGCCATTCGCTAAGTGATAGATTTATCAGTATAAAAAGAAAGTATCGGATTTCCCCGAATCATGGTGCAGACTCACATGTCTATAGAGGAGGCCCTCACATGTTCCGAGATCCTCACGAGACGAATTTGTCCATCATGCACGCTTGGGCCAAAAGTACACAAGACCTCATCTTTGGCGGGGTCCCAGCACGACGAAGTGATGACCTCGCCGTTCAAATCGACAGAGGACTTCCAGGCATTATATCGAATGTTGCGTAGGTTACGCATCTTGATAATGCCTAGTTTGGTACGATGAGGCCCTAAGTTGTCAGATACATATCGGTACGGCTCGTAGAAAGTTTGTGATATTAAGTAGAGTTTTGTTAAGTATGACGACTATTGGACCGTGTGATCAAACTTTTTCAACGTTAAAGACACTGTGCATTAAATTCCCCTTCTGATTAAAGTTTTGGTCAGTGCTCTTTGGAAACCTCGGCGGTGGGGTCGACAGACCTCGGAAAGGTTCGCTAAGAAATGCCGTTTCATGCTGAATGGCCAAAGCTTTACCAAGCTTTACCCTGTTAACCGGGGGGATCTGCATGTCATTACCTATCCACATGCAATTCTCGGGTATGAACTTTGTAGGTGGCTCCAGATTCTGCAGGTTCTCACTTTTGACATCCAGTTCTTGATCTTCTGATGTAGGTATCTACATAATCCAATTGAAGTGTCCATTAAAACCTACCTATCACGTTCTTACTGAATGTTGTCTTGCTACTATTTTGATATCATCGAGAATACCGTCTAGAAGTTCACACAGGAAACAATGGACGTCGCGTACAAGCAACATGCCAACCGGAAAAATAGGTCGTCTACGAACCTCCAACACCTCTCCCTCGCACCCCTCACATCCAAGTTGCCCCTAACCGATCCCGACGACCTCCCCGACTTTAGCGCAGCATACAATGTTTCCTACCTCCAGGGCAAGTCTGCTCCTACGACCCCTAGGCTCCTCCAATCTCCTCCCCGAACTCGAGGCAACTCCCCTAGCCGTCGTCACTCATCGACGCATGACCCCCTAAATGCGCAGCTACCGAAGAGCAAATCCACAACTCACCTAACTGCACCAAACGCAAGACGTTCTGGACTGGGTATGTTATCGCCTTCTCTGCGACAGCATGGTCCGTCGTCTGCCACTAAGGAGCGAGGCGACACCGATTGGATGCTGCGTACAGGTGCTCTGATTAGTTCAGGGACACGTGAGTCAAAGGGCCAAGCATGGTTAGTCTCAAGAGAGAGCTCAACTAGCCTTACCGGAGTGCGCGATGCGGAAGAGGAGGCATACGAACGAGAGCTGGCTAGGGAAAGAGAGCTCGCAAGCAGGCGGAGCAGTCGCCGAGGCAGCGTGGCAAGTGCTGAAAACTCACCACAAGCTAGCCGTTACGGCAGCCGTTCGCACAGCAGAGTAGGAAGTAGAGCTCATCTAAGGACACCCATCGAGCGTCATGCCCATGAAGGATATTTCAGCCACGACCCGGCGGGCACGGGAGAGGATGGCATCCAGGGACCAGATTTCGTGGGCTTAGATGAGAAGCTCGAGGCTTTCGAAGTAGATACGAGCCAATCAGACGAGGCTGCTGTCCGGAAATTAGTCTATCGAAAGGATGGAGGGGTGGGCTCGTGGGTGTGGTCTCTATTCTCCGTCGAGGAGAACGACGAGGAGTCCGACAATGCCGACGGCGATTTGTCGGATGGCGGGACGGAGGGAAGTCATGTCCCACGTAGTGCGAGCTCGGTTGATTTCGAAGGATTTTCGAGCGTCGCAGAAGATCGAATTCCGCCTCCCAAACCAGACGACGGTGGCTGGCAAGATGCAGCCTGGCTTCTATCCGTGGCGTCTAAGGTATTGCTATAAGATCCAAGACAATGACATTTGTCACGCTTCACAAGTACACGAGAGATACGATGCGGTTGCAATTCATGCTGAGTATTGTGTCCCACACGTGGAGAGACCGCAAGATATTATCAGCCGACTTCCACGTTTGTTGGTGACACTACAGGTAAACGGATGTCATTCTCTACAACAGGATTTAGGTCCCAATGGGACATTCCAGAGAATATATATACGAGTTATATAAAGGAATAATCGACAATTTGCTACTAAGAATAGAGTATCGGATTTACCCTTTAAGGTTCAAATTGCATGTTTGTGAAGGATTTGGAATATTGTGATTAGTGATTAGCATCCTTTTGCAACCTAACAACCTTGAATATGAATCTCATGTATATACCGTTACGGTATTGAAAGGAGCAACGAACTGCAAGTCAGGAAACGGAGAGATTACTACATACCTCGCACATGCATCTGCGCCGCACTGCTTACCTTCTTGCGTCCACTGGGAACTCGACCATCTGTATAATGACTGCGATGCGGGGAAATCACTGACATGCTTAGCTAACCCGCAGATAGACTCGTTCAGCTGCTTGGGCTAGGTAGCTTGGACTGGACAGGACTGGACAGGACTGGACAGGACTGGTCAAAACAGGATTTTCACCCACAACCTTGGTGACCGGCATGCAATGGGAAGCCTTCAAAATAAATAAGTTACTAATGGTTTGGAAAAAGGTATGGTTGCTCTCAGGCCCGACAACGGATGTCGAAATCGCCACCATGTATGTGAGAAGTACGCTAGGTATCGTAAATGGGCAAACCAAATGGTGTTGGGAAATCAACTAAGAGGTAAGTAAGACGACGACAAGTAGTCTTCTTTAAGCGAAAATGGTATCCCGAGCCAGAATCCCGAACAACAGCGGGATCGCGGCGCTCTAAGTTAATCACCGTTGGTTAGTACGGTAAATGTTCTCCGTTGTAAGGTAAGGATGGATATCGAAGTCCTTCGCTCCACTGAAGTGGCATGTCGCCAGCGCGGCATTTATCAGGTACGCGTCCACGACAATACGCCTTATCAAGCTCAATCTAAAGTTCGAAGCGAGCCTTGCGAAATTATCGTGTTGGCAACCAATGAGTCGGCGTGGAGTGACATGGGATTTTTTTTTCTTAGTCTGGATCCGGGTTGTCAGTAGCCGAGAGCTGCGGGAACAAACGAAGACGATCTCCTCTTTACCATTTATGGACTTCCAACCAACTGTAACAACGTAACCTACATGTATGTACGTATGTGTGCGTAGCAATACATATATGCAACCTACCTACCTTTCAAAGCTGGAATGCATACATGCAATTGTGACAATACAACATGAAGGTAGCATGTTGTCACGCATGTAGAACGTAGAGACTCGATCTGTTCATGTTCGCATCCGGCCCCTTTGAAGCGCCACCAAGTCGGAATCCATTGTCTGGTGCCTGTCGTTCAATCGTCTGCCCATCAATTGTCAAGGTTAAAAAGATAAAATTAAGAAGGTGTGCGCGGCACTGTGCTGTGGCACGTCACACGGGAATCCAGGGTCCCAATGCTGGAATTATGACGTTTTCCCGATTCGGGCCCCCACCTCAACATGAGATGCATGTGGAGACCCGGAAAAGCTTCGAGAATTAACAACGTGATCAACCCCTCGGTGCAGGGGCCGCGACATGTTACTACCTGGTAATGGAGGGGTTCGCGATGCCACACTTGTGATAGCTGATAGCAAAAAAAAGGGTGCACTTGATCCATCCCGCTATATATAAGCGCTTATAATCAGGTACGTTTTCGGGGTTCCGTCTCGAGACGAGAAAAAAAAAGTCATCCCGCGCTGTGCCTTCTACATAGTGTGGCCACCCATGAATATTAGAGGACCTTGCATCACCATGACAGGTGAGCCATTGCTATCGTTTATAACTTTAGCTACGGGATTGTCCTCTGATCTTCTTAGTAGACGTGACCACGCGCCCACGGTTCATCTCCATTAGTCCGAAGAAAATAGAAAAAGAGACATTAGCTTATTGCCTCATATCCCTACGGTGAGAGTCTAGAAGGGCACCTTTATTGCGGAGCTTAATGGTGAACGTAACAGAGATGGTGACATTTAGTGCTACTGCTTCTATAAGCGTCATGTCGTGGCTAGTGAATTGTGTGTTGTAGAACAATGTCGTGTTCGAAGGCTACCATCATAATATCATATCTTTGGTCCCGTCACATAAAGCTGTCGTCAGTACCTGGGATTCGCCCAGCGGTACCATACTGGAATAGTAACACCATAAGCTTGTAGGATGACCTTGGCAAAGACGCAACTATGCGGTCCAGGGTCCAATGTGTCCTAAAGACGCAAGCAAGCCGGGGGGCAGTATGCAATATTGTAGAGACGATGCGTCAATGTCGATCATAGAAGATTCCAGCGAGGCTTATTATATGTACTGGGCGATAGGTGAAAAGCTTGGTGAGACTTCCCGACTTCTCGCAACCTTCTCTTATGATCATGATGCGTGCCACGATGCCGCTGATAACGTTACTGGTGCTGATGGTGATACTGATGGTGAGTATTTGGCCTCATGAGAGAGATCGGATGAGTCGAAAAGGAAGTGGGGATCTCATGCCCGCGATTCACAAACAAGGATGAGATCGCTCAGCAGCTATGCAGGTTTAGGGGTGAATCATTGAGGAAACGGTAAGCCTAAGGGGCGTGTTGACCGGCTTCAACTGTTGTCATCCCACGTTGGATCTCATGGATCCTTCATATGTATTTGATAGGTAAATTAGGTGCAGTATCGTGCCAGTCTGACGGCGCAGCCAGTATCGGCGGATAGGGCAGAATGCTCCTCTCTTATGAGCCCCTAGGCAGTTCGATTTTAGCTGGCTGGCTGGTAGGACTCTACAATGGATATAGAGGTAGTACCTAGACTGGGTCGGTTTGACGATAGTCAGAGCCAAGAAGTGGATGGTGGAACTTGGTAGTGTAAAAAGTAGTTACCCCGCCAATGTCACCACTTCGATACCTCTAACAGATTCAATACATTCATGGTCAGCCAAAGTTGCCTTACAGTTCGGCGTTTCTTCCCTTATTGCCTTCTCAGCCTTTGACGAACATGCTTTTTCTTTCTCTTATTTTTTATAGGTAGAAGATATAAACGATATTAAACCTAGGGCTATCTCATATTCCTGATTCGGCAGATAGCAGTATAGCTAGCTATGGTTTAGCTACCCTATGTAGTTAGCACGGTGGAACTCACGTCCATAATGCGAAGTTTTGATGTGTGTACAACACTAACTTAATCGCATGGTCCCGCACCTGTGACGTTGTTTAAAAGACCCTTACGGAACCCGTAAGGTACATACGCCAAAACCGTAATATTGGAGCACGGAGTAACGCACGTATAGCAAATGTACCGCCCAGAACAATCGATCTTCCATTCTCTGCATGTGTAGGTACCTAAATTTCTTTACTTTCAGCCAGAAAACCTACCTCCTACCTATTATGTGAGTGACCCAAGGAACCACCAGACTCGAGTTGGTATTTTATCCCAGTATTTTATTTTATTTTATTTCGGCACCTATGCCGACGGACGAATAGCTAAGCAAATAAACACATACACTGTGTGACCTGCCGGCTCCATCACTCAATACCACTACCCATCACCATCACTTTCCTACCGATAGACCCCACCTAAAGGCTCCTCGATCAACACTAGACTGGTTAAAGTCGCCGCGGTTTTTTTCAAAAACCACCCACACGACCTTCTTCCTAAGACCTATTTCGCCCAATTTTGCTGCTACCCTCTGCGATTTGTGAGTCTGGCTCAGACTGAAGGGTCCCTTTTCGTCAAGAGCAACGTCGTCGTCTCTTACCGGTGCTGTCTTCTCCAGGAGCACTCCTTACATTATACAGCCTAGCATCATGGCTGCCAACGACCAGGTATGAATAAGAGCTCGGCATTTGACAAGAAATTATCAGGTAAATGGCTAACAGTTTCGGCCTTTCTGTACAGAACGATGACGGTCATGACACTAGCAACTTGCCCGACTTAGGGGATGCGATCGATATCGTGACCTTTAGTCAGATTCTAGAGATGGACGATAGCGAAGACGATCGTGAATTCAGCAAGTCCATCGTTTTCGGCTTCTTCGAACAAGCCGAGGAGACCTTCGAAAAGATGGACACCGCTCTGTAAGTTTTACAGGAATTCAACGTCTTCACTCTTGCGATCACTAGCTACAGTGTTCTTTCGTTGCAGCATAACTCGGCCCTCTTTATAGATCGTTGAAGCTGACCTATGCGCCCTCCTTTTGTCTAGAGAGACATCGAATCTTGAAGAGCTATACCGACTTGGCCATTTCCTGAAAGGCTCATCCGCGACTCTCGGTTTAACTAAGGTCAAGGACAGCTGTGAGAAGATCCAGCGATACGGGAAGAAGGAGAATCTGGATGGAACCCCGGAGAAGGACGAGGCTCTCTGCCTCACCCGAGTTACGGAAACGCTCAAAACGGTCAAGGCAGAATATGCCGACGTTGAGCAGACACTCAAGAATTTCTTCAATTCTACTTAGTCAGCGGATGAAAAGCGAAAATGCGCAGTTCGAGTTCGAGTTCGAGTTACGTCATGCGGTCACTTTGGTGGCAATGGTCACCGCATGAACCCTTCTCTGGTCGCTACCGTTGCAGAAGGGCTTCGAGCATCACGAGAAATGATGGCTGCTCGGGGTTTCTAGAGCGAAGGGAAGACAGCCGGTGATTACACCTCGCCATCAGTTGACTTCAAATATACCCCACGTCTGTCCTCTTGTACTTCACAGTTTCCATCATCAGGTAGAGAACAGTTTACTTTCTATAACGGTTCAATTGCAAGCAGATGGTTAGTCGGCGCAAACCGGAGCACGATAGTACGGTCATCTAGGTTAGTATAGGGAGGCGTGAAGCCTCTCACGATCAGATAGGCAAACTGCGCTCCCTAATACACCTTGTTTTCGCCTCTGTTCGCCTCCACTGGCTTTGCTTCCTCTTTCGGCCCATGTCGATTTTCGCTTTAACTCGACAGGGAAATGTTTTAGAAACTCTAATGTCTAGATTTTGATTTTGATTTCTGAAGGCGACACATATTGACGTATTTCGCTACGTCATATCTTTTGCCTTCGATTTGTGACGCAGAGACATCCAATAACCTCACTCATTTCTCCGTGCACGACTACTGCAGATCATCTGTTGATAGATCTGAAGTGATCTACGTTAGGATTCTAATCTTGACGCAAATAAATATATCATCTACAATTATAGCCCTAAGAGAACTGTGGCAAGGTGGAAAGTTATGAGCTAGTTGCTACTGGAGCTCATGCATGTGCGACATAAAAAACATGGAAGCTCATCCTTGCTGCGCCTCGTTGACTGATGGTCTGCGCGTGGATTATTCTGGAGCTATGCATTCTCTAGCTGAGAAATTTGAAATTTGATTTACTACTTTTAATCCTCATACGTTCTTGCCTATTTTCATTAGGTATGTGCATATAGTAAATCGCGGGCGACATGCGGCTTACCTTACTTTTAAGGTGTGTGTTTGACTTTGGGTACATTAATAACTTTATCTTCTTTGCTTCTGAGTGGTTTCCCGTTTCATCATCTATTAATTCAAGTCCGTGATTGTTAGTGCTAGGTTTCAAGTAGCCCAGGAGGCTCGAGCATCATCTGAATATTCAAAATGCCTCCGCGAGCTACACCAACACACTTTTTATGCCTACCGCTTGTCACCCTAGCGTCTCGGCGCCAACTGTCGGCAAGTTTATCAGCTTTCAGCGCCGACGTGACGAGCCCAGACAGCTTCGCTATCCCGGAGCAAGCCGTGCGACCGCTTGGTACTCTTCACTTAACGCTTGGCGTTATGAGTTTTCCAAAGGATGAAGGACTAGAGAAGGCAGTGGAGCTTTTGAAGACGCTGGTACCTAGGAAGATTCTGGCAGACGTTAAGACGAATACCGCTGCAACGGCCGATTTAAGATCTGCCCAAGCATCAGACCAGGCGAGAGAACTACCTGGGCCGTCACCCCCTTTACTATCCGTGACACTAAAAGGTCTACACTCTATGCAGCAGTCAGCATCGAAAGCATCCGTGCTCTACGCTTCACCGGTCGACGCCGAAGGCACTTTGCTGAAATTCTGCGAGAATTTACGATCGACTTTTCAGGAGGCTGGAGTAATGGCTACTGAAAACCGACCCTTACTGTTACACGCTACTATCGTGAACACAATATATATCAAGGGGAGGCATCGCGGTGGTGGAAAGAGGCACGAAAAGCTGACAATCGACGCACGCGGGATACTGGATCGTTACGATGACTTCATATGGATGGAGGGCGTGCCCGTGGAGAAGATTGCGATTTGCAGGATGGGCGCAAAGAAACAAGAAGACGGCGATGAAGCGTACGAAGTTGAAGCAGAAATTGATCTAACTTAATAGCTACTAGACCGTTTTTCGTCGCATTGAAATGAAGCTCGCTATTGCGCTGAGAGAGTAGCACTAGAATTACATACATAGAAAGTTCAGCTGACGCAGCTAAACCGTGCAAGGCAAGGTACCTATTTATACTCAAGGGTACATCCGAACTTCAGCCGTCAGGTAATCCACTTTGATGAACTGCGCCAGCCTCAGATACCTGTTGAGCTCATCTGTTCCTTCCACATCGGCAAGTTCATATTGATGCGGATTTCCATGTGAGGGAATACCAGGCGAGGACGATGCGTCCATTTGCAACCTCTATTTTCTTCTTGTTACACTCAGTGTGCAGCTTTCCTCCCTCGACGAGATGAGCCCACCCGAGAAACGGCGGGGCAATTCCCACGGCCTCCGCTCCTCAGCCTCGTCACGAAGTAGCAACATCATCTCCCCTCCTCCTCGTGTGCAGCTCACTGGCGGGGCTTCTTCTTCGTCCTCACCCGGCCCAGATAACGAAAGCACCCACGAATCTACGAACTTGGGAAGCAAAGACAATGGTACATCGTTCGCTGCCAAGGAGAAGGAGAGCATCTTACTCAAGGAGAAAGATGACAAGATTGCGGAGCTCACTCGAGAGCTCACCATCATGGAGGCGGAATTTACCCGGGAGTTGGATAGGCTATCCCAAAAAGAAGGCGAAACGGCTAGCTTCTGGCAAGCGAAACATACGAGCCTGAATCAACAATTTTCACGATCCGATACAGAAATTCGATTACTGCGCGCCGAGGTTGACGTGAGAGAAGCCGAGCGAGCCGAGTTGCGCGAAGGATGGGACCTTTTACAAAGAGAATTAAAAGAGCGTGACGATGAAATACGGTCCTTAAGGGGCCACATTGCTGGACTCAAACAGTGGGTCAGCTCCAACACGACTAGAGGTGATCAGACAAGCGACGAGGAGCTCGGAGATTCCATGACGAAGCTTGGAAATGGCTTGCAGAACTGGGTTATCGTACATTTTAGACGGGCGAAAGTTGGTAGGATGGATCAATCCTACGTGTGGCTTCAATGGTATCAACTAATGGTACCACAGCTTTCAACCGCGTTGACGAGGCAATCCTCCGCGATCTTGACGATCTCGTTCCCATGTATGAGCAGCTTGCAGCGCCTGCAAAGGTGCATCTCTTGCAGAGTGTAGTGTCCAGAATCCTAGTTGAGACGATCTTCAACACGTATTTTGTCGGGCTTCCCAAAGATCAAGCCGATCAGTTAGCCCAGGTCGAGAAGTACCTTGCATCACTAAGTAGGTCTCAAGTTTGGGCTTGCTCTGTGACGACAGCTGACCTCAAAGCAGGTTCAGTTGAAGCCGTAAACCAATGGCGTGCAATGACACTCACAATGCTTCGAAAGGAGGCTACCCCGCGGATGCAGGAAGAAACTGCACTAGTAACTGAGTCCGTCATTTCAAGGGTCAATCATATCTTAGGCGCCATCACGGATGCCAGCGCAACGAGTACCCGGGATCACGCGCTTCGCGCGTTGGTGCATAACTCGGTTGACCTAGCACGCTCATTGGTAGTCCAGAAAGCTACATTCAAGATCTACATGCCTAAAATTCTCCCACACCAAAGAACATTTTTCGAGACGTCTACCATGGAGGACATCGGAGCTGAGGATGAAGAAAATCTAACAGGACGGGAGATATCCTGTGTGACCTTCCCCGGCATCATTAAGATCGGGGATGAGGACGGCAACCACCCGCAATTTACCAACGTCGTGGCGAAAGCCAGAGTACTTTGCAACACCGAATAAAATGAACTAGAATTTTACGGCCGAACTAATTCAATTAGCGGTGACTTAAACATTTTGGCAGAAATCTAGAGCCCCTGGACTCATCTACTTTGGATGTGGCGTCCTGAGATTTACCTCTTGACAAAATGTGTCTCGAAAACGCGAACAACGCGAGTGATACGAGATGGTGGAAGAGGTGCAATGCAACCTTGAAGATGGGTTGACCATCAATCATCCTGGGTCTACTAACACGGACACGTCTTAATTGCAGAGACCGGGGGCGCCACCAGTGATAGTCGAAGGAAAGTTGGGGGGAAGACTGAAACGAGCAACCGCCAGCAAAAAACGAGTGGGGTAATGAGGCTCTGCGGCTCAAAAATCGGGACAATCTTGAGTCACCTAATCGATTTCCATGGATCACATACGTTGGAGTATGCACGTCTAGGGTATCCCATGCATGCCCGTCACCCTGCCCACCCGCTCGACGCGTATGAGCTATTCTAGTTTCAATTCCGAATATTGGATTTGAAGAGGTTTGTGACGAATCCGATCCCTCTCGTCTAAGTAAAGAATAATCAGAAAAAGCAACCATTCCAACCCCCGGTCCTCACCGGTCTCGAAAGGGTGGTTAGCTATGGAGCTATCTCTCCAGGTTGTCTGATCTGACCACCGGATCGGCATCTGTATTACACGGTCCGCCACTGCCGGTCTACTAGCTTCGTAATTAAATGCCAAGAGGCAGTCTAATATCAAAGCGGCAGACAAATGAATGAGGAAAAGCCTGCAGCTAATGCAGATAACCTCTTCTGGTGTTGATAGGTGAAGTTTGAAGCCAAGTGCGTAACTCATCGGCAAACGATCCAGAGCGCGTTGCGCGCTGAACTCGTCGTGCCCAATGACTGTACCAATAATGACAGCAGCTTGAGGATGAGAATCGTCGGGTCGAAGCGATGGGACTAGCATGCCGAATTAACTAGACTCGATATGACAATCGATGTGATGTCGAATAGCTCCGAAAGGCAGTTTAGAAATTCACCTCGGAGGGCACATCAAAGATTTCGTAGCACGACGCTGCATGCTAAGTAGTTCATGTTAGAAGACTCATTGACAGTTTACCAGCCGATATGTCTCTGTTAGATAAGTCGTCTACCAACCCTCAGTTGACTACGGAAGATCGAGTAAGCGGAAGTGGATCAATTGCCAATACGGAGAAACGACGAATTTCGGCATGACAAAGGTGTAATGACTCTTTGCGGCTTCCCTATTTCTGCATCAACTTGCACCGGTCTAGATGACTCCTGTCCCCCACGATAATCCACTATTACAACCCCGGGCGAGACTGATTGGTACGGGAGTTGTTTGTGATTCATTTAGATATCAGTTGAATACCCACCACTCAGGTATGACATTGATGAATGGCCCAAGACCACAGCAAGACCGGAAGATGAAACTAGTTGCTTTTGCACACTGCTTCCGTGGGAGTGCCGATCTTCGGATCGAGCTTCGGATCGCTGTGGTCTAAGAAGCCTCATATCGAGTGAATGGTGTCATTGTTGTCTGAACAACGATGCCCAAACCCATAGATGGCTGCAGCTATTACCACCGTGACCGTCGTCAGGGTAGGAATAAGCACATGTAATCATGCAGCAACTTGGAGGGTCGAATGCATGTTCAGAAACCGAGAATGGTGGGCGCCGGCATCCCGGGTAGAGAGGTCGAGTGTCTAGTATCTGTCGTGTCCATTATAGGTGGCATACCCCTGCCACTAAACACCTAGAGCAGAAGCTCTAGTTGGCATCGAATTAATATTTCAAGCACATGAATACCCAGCGAGAACCCCTCATCCCCCCTTTTTGGAATTCGTCTTTTTCCATTGAATCTCCCAGTTTTCAGTTGAGAAAAGACTAAACGCACCTTGATCCTAAATCCATCTCGCATCACATTCAGAAATTCCAATTCCTTGCTCCCCTTTTTGACCTGGCTCCCTTCCCGCAACAACCTTGCATGTTGACATTCGCAGCGAAGTGGGACCTAGGTACTCAAGGTAGCTATAAGCTATTCAATTTGGGGATCATATCGCTACACTTCCAACAAAGTGATCGGCGGCCCGTTTCTGTTTGGGCCTTTTTGTCTTCGGGGTGTCAGCTGTATCAATGCTGACTAGAGCTTGAAGAGCCTAGAGACGCGTGCCATTAGCTTAGTTGTAACTTGAAAGACCGTCGCGAAGTCGTCGCCGAACCATCCTCAGGTATACTACATACTCCGTCGGACCTTGCTCCCCCGCAACATCTGATAGGCCACCACATCGGCGAAAGTATCCCGGCCCATTTGCAGCAGTCCACCTACCTAGGCAGGATTGACGGCCTCTATCTGGCGTAACGGTAGCAGTGATCGTGTGCAGCAACTGGTATATGCATCACCGAAGAGCTCCAATCACACCGTGTCGCAACAATCCGTCCCGTTCTTCATCGAACTGTCCAGCACCATGTCGGCCTGGCCCTCCAACTATCCGTACTCTGATACAACAGAATACACCGATTGTGGAAGCACTTTCTCCAGCTCATCGAGTCATTCCAAAGCAACTCAATATACTCGGTATACTCATTATACTGACCCGCAACCCGACCATTATAACATGCTTGCGAACCCGCCGGCTGGAACGTTCGACTTGCCATGCGAGTTTGTCGGAATCGGGAGCTGTGACGTAACCTTCAGATACGAGGATACTGAAGCATGGATTGAGCATATAATCAACCAACACCTCCGAAACAAACTTCCCAACAAGGCCTTATGTTGGTATTGTGACGATTTCTGGTTTGATGCTAAGGAGCAAACGCAAGGTGACCGTCGCATGAATTTCCAGAACCGAATGTACCATATCAGGGAGCATATCGCAAACGGCAAGACGGCGAACGACATACGTCCTGACTTCCCCATGCTGGAACACCTTCTTCGTCACAACCTAATCTCAGAAGGTCGCTACAATGAATATAGAAGATATAACGAAGTGCCATGCCCACGTTCCCAGATGAGTCACATATACCCTCCTGGGTACGTCCCACCAGAAAGACAGCAGGAACGAGAACGTGCAAGCAGGGTCATAATAGACTCTGAGAAGGAAGAACGACGACGACGACGACACAAGAATGGAAGGAAGTAATAGGTGCCATTGATGTAAACGACTTGCCATGCATGGCAGTGAATTGAGGGGAGGGGAGATAGCTATAGAGGCACCGGAAATACCCACAAATGGTTCGCGAACTATCGCCGCCGCCGCCGCAAAATATCAACGACGACCAATAGGCAACTCATACATACCTATTTACTTACCCAAACCCAGCTCTTGGCCCCGATGCCGACTTCGTTTGGGCCAAGCCTGATATTTCCTTTCTATTTGATAATTGTTCCTTGATATAACGACATTATGATCTTTCTCAAATTTCTATCTATGCCTAAGGACATACTGGGGAAAGGGGGCCCTTGTCTTTATGATCTCCTACGGACGTTGACCTCGACATGCAGCCTCGGGAACTATCTCCACACTGCTGCATGCATGGCAGATCCGCAAGGCAGAATCGCATCCATGATTCAGCCTTACCACCACCCGGGTTGCCGAGTCTGGTCTCGCGTGCACTGCCAATGCAACACAAGGCATGCAAGGGGACCAAAGAGTGCCAACTACTGATCTGCCGGTAGCCTCGTTGCTTCTCCCAAGGCGTCTGGGGTATGCATCTGCATCTTCATGGGGGACTCCAGTCCCCACAAGCCACTTGGTGGGTGCAAAAAAGCTACTGGGCGGACGGGCTACTGCATATACTAAGGCAGCCATTGGATCTTCTCACCGAGACATTACTTTCTGTTCGGAAATACACTTGTTCTTTTCTTCTTGACGACATTGGATATGTTTCTCCGCCGCATGAACGGGATGGAAGTGGGTTATCGAGCAGGCTGTAGATGCCCAAGCATACCTAGTTGTACTAGTGGATGAGCAAACGAAGGGACGAAATAACGGAACGAATGAATGAACAATAACGATGACGACAATAATGACTTGCTTTTCGAACTTCGCTGCACGAATTGACGATAAGAAAGATACCATGGAGGGACGGCATTTCTACAACAAGAATCGGAAAACGGGGCGCAAACGCAAGGAAATCAAACTACTTCTCTCTGCTCCGGGTCTTCCATTATTTTCAGATGGATATATAACAAATTCTCCTTCTCTTCACCGCAAGTTGACCCCTGAAACTGAAACGTGAATGTACGCACGTCGTGGTGGCGAGGCAGTTGCTTCGCCTCATTATTAATCAGTTGACTGTTTTCGTGAAATCTACGCTGGCCAACCATCTACTTGGGCTACCCTTCATCACACATGGAAGGGCCTTTAATCAGAGCTCGTCCAAGTTAAAGGCTGTCGCCTGCCATTAGTACAAACCACCATATTTCAGTATGACTAACACGTCGCTTCTGCGATATACATGTGGGTGGCGACGTCGCACTGAGGAAATTTGACCAGATCCAATAGATTACAAGAGTAGAATGGTAGGTCTATCTCGGAAATTTCCAAAGGGTTATCTAAATCCATATAAAAGCAAATGCCATTTTCTATGTTTTATGCTCCTCTTTCTCCTTCCCCCTTTTTTTCCTGGGCGCGCCCGGTCTGTCTGTCTATGTAGGTAGGCACTTAACTGATCGACTAGGATGCGTCGAAATAAAAGGATGCCTCCCAGAAACGAGCGAGATCATCCTGGAGACTTTGCGTCTATCTTAGATAGCAAGCAACTCTATGCGGGGAGACGCCCGGCCAATATGTGCTCCTGCTGCAATAGGTAGGAAGGCCTTTTCGGTGAACCCCATGTTCCAAGCACAAGGCGAGCGAGCAAACAACAGGAAACGGAAACGGGAAACCTATGGTAGCCTGTGTTGGCCCACCGGCAGGGCGTGGCCGTACCGTCGACGATGCTGACTGGCTGGCTTTCAAACGAGGCAACCGTCCGCCTGATGCTGACGGTGGGTGCCTAACGTAACCGTACATAACATTTAAGTCGGTAGCCAACAACAATAACAACAGCCGAGGTAGTAGATCTTTAAGATAAAGGATAGGAGACCAAATTGAGTGTTTAAATCCAAGAATTTAGAAAAATGTTATACGGCCGCAAATTTACGACCCTTGTTTTGGTGTACCTGCTGGGGTGCGTGATACAGGGGTAGCTCTTTTTGCCGAGCTTCCATTGCCGGAACAAGCTCGTTGAGCAGCACCACTACACTCTTGCTCCTCCCTCTCGTCTCTCTACGAAAAGATACCTGCACAACGGCAATCGGAAGCATACTCCCACGTGCCCCTGTCCGCGGGGAAGCTCGTTAGAAATATGAGTCAGACCGAGCTGCCGGAACGTCGGGCCCTGAGCGAATAGCGCATCCATATGCTCAATAATGTGGAGTATACGTCATGCAGATAAAATATCTCGGGATAGGGCAGAAGTTGGGTGGTGGTGGGTAAGACACAATCGATATATCTTGGTATATGTAATGTGCCGATGGATGTAGCTACCCGCAAGTACGAATGTAACCTCGGAACGACCCGAAGCACCAGCCCCTATTACGTGAACTTGACCCGACCAGAGTCCAAAGTCCGTCCGTCCTGCTTCGTCCGAATATGCGTGTTTCCAAACGACGTGCCTCATTAATCCGTGACCTTCCTACCTTTCTTCCTGTCTACAGCAAGCTACCTCACCTAGTGAAAGTCCGCCTCCACCCTCCCGTACCGGACCCCGTCGACCTTGAGCTCGAACCCGAGGCCCGCGCTGTCGACGATCATCTCGAGCGTGAAGTCGAGGTTGTCGAACTCGACGCCGCGCGTCGTCGTGAGCCGCGTGAAGAGGCTGCGCGGCACGGCGCTCAGGTCCGTCGTCAGCGTGCACACATGCGCTAGGTCGCGCGAGTACGCCGCGGGGGGCTCGTCCGCCTCGCACGCGATCAGGTCATCCGTCACCACGAGCGATTGCCCTGGACGGAAGTTGCGCGTGTAGTGGAAGGCGATGGGGGATAGGGGGGATATGGCTTCGCCCTATTGCGCAGGATGTAACGTCAGTGGGTGGGCGGGCTAGGACGTGATAGCGTCAATCATGTCGGGGGACAGAAAAAACTAAAAATATAAAGAAAAAGGGGTATGTGCTATAATGAAGATAGATGATATTGGCATCGCGACAACTTACCTTGGCAATATGCCACTGCATCCGGTCACTAACCATCCAGCGTTCCCACAACGGGCTCCAATACCGTTCGCTGACGCTGTGCTTATCCTCGTCGTAGACGGTCGCGTAGGACGTGCCGTAGTGCATGCGCGCCTTGCGACTGATAACCATGTTGCCCTCGAGCCCGCGCAGCACTGCGCCGCGGACTACCGCCGTCCAGGCATACACAGGTTGCATGACCTCGATGTTGCCATTAGCGTCGTTGGCCGCGATGGCGGTCGCGTGTGTCGGCCGCTCGGTGTACGGTGGCGGCGCGGCACTCGTGAAGTGCCCCTTGAGCCGCCGGTACAGGTAATCGCTCTGCCCGAAGCCGCCGACAAGTATGATGCCGGACACGATGCCGCCCTTGTTGCGGAGGCCGTCTACCTGGCCTTGGACGAGGTCGCAGACCTCCTTGGCGACGGGCTCGAAGATGCCTTTGACCTCCTCGGCTGTCATGACGAGGAAGCCGCAGTCGACTCTTGCCTCTTCGTCGTCGGGGAGACCCGGGAACCTATGCGATCGTAAGTGAGAAAATCTCAGGGGTAGGCATATTTGAGAACTACTGAGAGTATAACGTACGGGACGTTGACTTCCGAGTATTCATCCTCGTTGAAGTTTCTCTTGACAAACTCCTCAAAGTATCGAAGGCCCATCTGCCACGTCTTGGCCTTCTTCAACTTCATTTCCTCGAATCGGCTGTGACCGAGGCGGCCTCGGACGTGTTCTTCGAATCGGTAGTTCAGGAACGCACTACCGCAGAGACCACCGGTCCCAACTGCCGATTCTTCTACTCTTAAAGGCTTCAGTGAGATGATCTTATATGCAATTAAACTGCGCAAATTGTTAGTCATTAATTTGGTAGGCGCTGAGGGACAACGGATAGCACTGACTCTACCGTTCCACCACCGGCATCGCATACAACAAAGTTGTCTCCTACGCTGAGATGGTTCGGCTGGATCGCCTTGAGAGTGTAAACAGCAGCGGCCTCGGGCTCGCTGACCATCTGTATCTCCGATTTGAGGCCCATCCCTGCCCTCTCGGCAGCCTGTAATGTGGTATTCTTCGCAGCATCGGACCACACAGCCGGACAGGTAAGTACAAAGTCCACATTCGTTGACGCCATGAACGATTCGCCATACCGCCGAGTAAGTGTATCCATGGTGTGTTTGTAGATCTCGGTGAGGTAGTCGCTAACGGCGTCAACCACGGTCTTATTGTACTTCTTCAGCTGCGTGGCCGTCTCCTGCGGGCTGACGTAAAAAGGCAGCTTCTGAGATCGGTCGAGGAAGAGCTTGATACATCGTAATCGATTCTCCTCGGGCTTGAACTGAAATCCCCACTTCACATTAGGCGTCGACCCCGGAGTTGCATCTGGCGGGAAATTGTATGATATCTCCGTGGGAACTTTGTCAGATGTGATGCCATTCCCTCCCGGCCATGTCTTAATAATCTCGATGTCATCTGGAGTCGATGTATATACTGCTGCTACTCTATACTCCCGTCAGTGTTTCAAGACTTAATGCGTGTAGATATGAGTCATGAAGACTATTACATATAGGTGTCGCGTCGATGGGAAACATCGTATAAACCATATAACATCCCCACAAGAAATAGATCCATATCGTGCAACTTGTAATTATGCATCATAAAATATCCCATCCCCGTCTTGAATGTAGATGGTGGTCAAATAGTAGGGACCAGAAGCCCAACTCACCCAGAGAAAGTGGTACCGAAGTCCACGCCGACTATCAGGCGATCATTGACAGTCAATAGCTCCCGAGCAGGCTCACGCACCGGACCATTGACGGCCTCTGTCGACGACGGCGGCGTGTAGTTGGTGAAGTAATTCCTGCTAGCCTGGTTCCTTAGACTCGGCGACGATCGAACCGGCAGGTTGATATTCATGGTGCCGCCTCTTCTCGGCTAACGCCCGACGTCGAGACTCCTTTTCATACACACGCACTGACAGGCGTTACCAGCCGTTACAAGTGGCGATCTTCCTGTCTTGACCTATGCACCGTCTCGAAGACGAGCACCTGTGCTGACCAAGTCTCTATTAAACTAACGATGCGGAGTAGGTAATGCCAAGAGAGTGACAAGATCCGAGCCGTTAGGTTGAACAAGAAAACGAGCGAGTGCCACCATAAGAAAAGTAAAACGGGAAGAAATTAAGGATATTAGAGACGAGCGTGGGTAAGGTTACGGCACGAGTCGAAGCGCGGAGTCGCAGCCGTCGCACAGCCGCCTCCGTCCCGATATGCACTTGCGGGGGGCTGTGGACTTCGTATATATCGGTGCAACCAACCTTACATGAAGTGTGTACTGCCAAGGGATTCGGTCTTGTACCCGAGGACGCAACAAGTAAGGTCAGAAGCTATAGGTCAAGTAGGTACTCAAGACAACAAAAGATAGAGATTCAAGACCAATTGATCCTCTCTTATGACATTGATTTCATAGGACGTCTACCGCTTTAAAAGGTTTTATAAGATATGGGCTTTAAGAAAAAACAACATTGGCGCCCCAGTATAGGGGGGAGAAATAATCATAAATATAATTATAAATTATAAAATTATTTTATTCGTTTAAAATAATATTAAAAATTAAATATAATTATTATATTTATAATAAATATAATAACGTTTTAATAAATATTATAATTTTTT